>MU270553.1:0-82412 GCA_021432625.1 Leptodontidium sp. 2 PMI_412 | reverse complement strand
CCCCCACCAAAAAGTCCTTGTCCTCTAATCCATTGACGTCTAATCCATTGTCCTCTATTCCTTTGTCCTCTAATCCATTGTCCTCTATTCCTTTGTCCTTAATCCTTGTCCTCAATACTTGTCGTCAATGTCCAAGTCGGGAATTCTCTTGTCCCTAGAATGCCCTTGCCCCCAAAGTCCTCTATACAGTCGCCAAAGTCCACAATCTTGATGATTCTTACGGGGGACATATTCTGGCTGGCTATTTGTTTCGTTTGGCATATTCTTAAATAGTTCATCCTTTGATTCATGCTCTTCCCCTTCCTTCCACAGGGTTCCATCCTTCCTCCGTCTCCTTCATCCGCCTACGTTTCACTTTTCCCTTTCGAATCGTCTCTTTATTCACATCATTCCTGTCATGGAGACCGTTGAAATATATGCAGCCTGTATTAGTAGCATCTTTGCCGCATTCTTCGTCCTTGCCTTTCGTCCATACATCTGGCAATTCGTTGAATACGTCGCTCTTTTGCTGTGCAAAGTCCTGATCTATCCCGGCATCCTCCACCGACATTCATCACTTGGGCCATGAAACCAGCAGGCCTCATTGTGCAGACAGCTTCAATTTGGGACCACGGTCTTTCGAAACAAGGCCTGGAGCCATGATTTTTCTCGAGCCTACATCACCCGTGTCAATAATACAGTCAGGATCCGGATCACGACGTCTCGGCAGGTCGAGGTCAAAAAAGGCCAGTATATCAACATCTGGATCCCCTCCATCAGCTGGTACATCCTACAGAGCTACCCCTTCGTGGTGACCAACTGGGTCGACGGCAAGCAAGGCACGTTGGAGCTCTTCATCCAACCACGAAGAGGCTTCACGCGGGAGCTCTTCAGTCACGGGACCACTGATGCTCGAGACGTCATACCTCGTCTAGTATTATTCAGCGGACCGCACGGCATTAACATACCAGTCGTAGAGTACGAGACCGTTCTCATGGTCGCGACTGGCTTTGGCATTGCTGCGCTGTTGTCCTATGTTGATTGGTATGAGTCACATGATGAGTCATGAGTACTAGTTCTACCTAGCTTATAGTATTGGAGCCTATGGCTGCCTATCGTTCAGATGGCTTATATGAAGCATCTACAGCTGTAGTCTTAATTAATCAGTCGAATACTGTTTACTGCTCACAATCCCGCCAACTGACACCTCTTGACTTAGCTACGGCGAGAAGAAGAAGGCTAACTGGCCTACAGCCTACCAAGGAGGCACATCACATGCCTCCGTATCCTCTGGCCAATAGCTTGCAAATAAGGAAGACGTTGTCGTAGTTACTATAAAGTGAGATACTCACCCCTCAACCAGTTCAGAGAAGACAGCGCCCATGCTGACCCGAATTCCTCATTTCACAGCTACCGTCTTAATATCTTTGGCCCCCCTGCCCTATGACGTGATAACTCGGGGACAGGAACTGCAATTACGACCAGTGTATTTAAGAACCCCATCTAAAGGACATTTTGTGCGCGTGGAGCAAAACTCGGATTGTGTCTAAACATGGCAGACGTAGCAATCCCGAATTCGATTCCTAGGACCTTAACTTGCTGGATTTATATCGACATGGAACATCGAAAGGCAATCTGCACTAGTCTTAAATGCATGCGAGCCATTGCAGCAAGAAGCACAAGAAGTGGTCCTCTAAGCAGCTCCGCGCATTCATGGAGTTCGTTGAGCAGCTAGGATGGAGTCCTTCCCGGGACGACGAGGTTGTGGAGGATGGATAGGCGCCACCCCCGCATCTCTGGTTCAGATTCAATCATGGTCTGGAGAAGGACCGTATTGGCTGGTTAATGATAGTGAGTGTTCTGAAGACAATAGCCTCTGGAGATACGATGTAGAGTTCAAGCGAATACAGGAAGTTGGTGGATGAGCAGATGGATGAGCAGGCAGATAGGAAAGTCGAGGACTTATCAGTGTATCAAGCTGGTATTGTAGATGACTTTATTGATGTAGAAGGCTGTGATTGGGTTCTGGTAGAGCTACCAGGACAGAAGAAGTAAAGCTAAAGATACTTCTGCGATACTCAAATATCAAGCAAGACAACTACTGCCTTGTCCTTTCCGTCCGTTGCTGGCGAGATGCGATAGTAAGATCTTGCCTCCAAACATAGTACAAAGTCACTAGCAAGGCCAAAAAGAATGAAAACAGTAGTGGATAGGGATGGCAATTTGACGATCTATGTATGAAGTGGAACGCAGTCTATTTTGTCGAACGCACAAACCTCGGCTCCCGGAGCTTAACGCTATGTACTATCTTTACGTGGCCTTTGAAATGCTCCAAGTGTTGGAGAACAAGCCCCTAAGACTTGCACACTGGGTGATAACACTCTATCTTGGCGTGCGAGTCTCTTCCTTTGAGGTGAATCCGTTCAACGTGATCTATCATCTTCGCAGGGCGGCAAAAAGAGCCCATCCGCTCCTCATAGCTCTTCGATTCGTCGCCAATGCAGATCGGGCACTGGTCCTTGGCAAGCTTAAGAGGGAATGGCTCGAGATCGGGGGATTCCTCCTTGACGAGAGGTGGCTGCGGTAGGGCAACCCGGAGTCGGTTATCGTCGAGGCACTTCGCGGCGGTGGCAGAGGGCGACCATAAGACCGGCAGAGTGGATCCGGCGCGCGATAATCTCCTGTGAGGTGGTATCCGCGACATGACTGTAGATGAGTTCGGCTAGCTGCGCCTGTTCGGGGATCTGATGTTCAACGACCGGCTCGATATACTCTTCTTCTTGCTGTCCACTGTTCTGTCTCTTAATATCTTCTATCGGGCGACGGCGGAAGTAGTCGGCTCAGTACTCCTCAGAGATGATATTTCGCCGAGTCCGGGCAATACCAATCTCCGCGGTAATACGTCGAACTTCCGCCTCGACCTCCGTTCCTTTGATCCTGTAAGCTCCAGCTTTTAGCTGAGCCCGTTGCTCCTCGAGATTGACGATATGTGGGTCTGGGGGAAGCGCCGCAAGAACGTCGTCCGGCACTTGAATTGGAGCGCGAGGATCACGCATAAGGCTCATGTGAGTAAGCATGCGTAGGATACCGTCTACGGAGGGTCGCTCGAGGACAGCAGACAGGACATCGAACGGCACCTTCTCATTGATGTAGGCTCCATTATACACCGCCGAGTTCGGGTTGTGTCGCATAACCTGATCTCGAACCGCATCCGTGGCAGTACCTAGACACAGAAGAGAGGCTCTATTAGCGGAGTGATCTATGCTTGTGATGTCACAAATACGTCCAGACGGTCAGATATAGTGTGAAACCTCCTCGCGGCTGCCTGCACTGATTCGAGATTGGCCATATCGCACTAGATGAACGTGAGGGAAACATCTCGATGCTTTTCCTGAACTTTTGTAACGATTTCGGTACCCTTTAATGCGTTTCGTCCCGTAAAGTATATATGTGCTGGCTTGTGTGCCGCAAGGGCCGTAATACAACTGGCGCCCAATCCGGCGGTGCCTTGGTTATTGTAAGTATTCGTGCCCGCTATTTAGACGCTAGACTTGGCGATGTACTCACGTCCCGTTATTAGAAAGACTTTCCCGCCTAATTTAGGGATATCATTGATAGGATTGAAAGATGATTTCGCTATTCGAGGAATCACAGTTTATCGACACTCTCACCGAAGATAGCTGAATGATAGATGATATGTCCTGATCGTGCTGCAGTAGAGATTCTTATATTCGGGTGACGGACCGCCGCTGTAGGAAGTCATAGACAGGCAAAGCAAGACCGCTGCCACAGGCTCAGATAATTCATCATACGGTATTGTCCACATGTGACATTCATTGTCAAGCCTCAATCCTGATGTTGCTACGGCCGTAATATTGTGATGATTTAGCCTCTTCCCATCTCGCTAATTATTTGTAGTAATCATCCTGATTAAAAGTATGCACGCTCGGGCGGGTTACTAATCACAGCTAGAATGCATCTTACCTGGGTAAGGTTCGATTTGAGCGGAAGTTTTGGACGAATGTACGACGGACTGCGAACTACATATTCCTCCGGGCTCCAAGACGGCAATGGAGATTCTGCATTCCCCGCCTTAGAAAGAACTCCCTCAGCGAATTTAAAAGCCCAGCTGGGCCTAGCTTTTTCTCAGCCCGCCTACGCTTAGCCTAGCCCAGCTTGACCTTGGAGCATTCAGCTACGCCTAAGCTTAGCCTAGAGTTGATGATTAGCGCGGCTCAGCTACTGCTTTAAGCGTAGCTGGGCTGGGCTGAGAAGTGGAGTCATGTGAGGATATACTCCTATTGGGTTCCCCCCCCCCCCGCTTCGGATAATCCGGGCTGGTGATCATATATTATTAAACCTTAATCTCCTACCTAAATTATATGAAGATATTGGCATAATTAATGCATACATATTATGCACAGGTATCCTATACGTAATTAATTGAATTTTGAGCTTTGCACTTCGATTTCTTTAGTTTTTTATTATCGACTCTAATAGTATGGCGTCTCTTAGCAATCCCCTGAAGTCCCTGACTCGCCATAATGCCCGGCTGAGTTATCCCTAACTCTTGCAATTTCAACTCTTATACTCCCTTTATTCAGTAGACTGAAAATAGAGCTATCCACTCCAGGGGAAAGAAAGTTTACTAGTTCGTCAGGGAACCTTGTAGCGGATAGGACCCATTTTCAGTCCACTGAATAAAGGTAGTAGCAAATGCAAAGCAGTCACCCGGAACCAACCACTGTACAGGAGACCCATTCTTATCGCCTTCCTGCGCAGAAGAAGGGGTCGCCAGCTTAAGTCAAAGTCATCACGCGAAGGCAACAATGAAGCACACGTCAGTCGCAGTAAGAAAACCCAGTAATAGGAAGAAAGTCGTACGGTTTTATTCACGTCTGTGCGTTTTCCATGGTCATGATGAGCCCCGGATGAAGACGCGTTCGGAACTTCGCTATGTTTTAAAGTTTCCTCCAGGCATGGCAACTGATTCTCAAGAATGTTTTCTTCACGCTCGGAAGACAAAAGGTTTCCAGACATGGGTCCCAAAAATCTTCTCGACAAGGCTCCTTGGAGATTGACTCCAGCCAACTTGATTTCGTTGCTACGCTTGCCCCGACAGTTGGCGGCCGCGTCGATATTGTCAGGTGCCTCCTAATGTAGTCAGTATCGCGTCGATTAAACTCCGCTGGTTTTGGTGGCGATTTATGAAATCACTCTAAATACTAGCGAGACTACTAGGTATTGGGCCAACCCTTCCAGGTTGATGAATAGGTATCTACTGTATCTGTAAATCACCCCGTAGCCAATTAGAAATCACCAGAATTAACGTTCATCAAGGGGGGAGACGGTAAAGGACAATGTGCGAAAGGTTATTCCTGTAGGTACCTTCGCAAGCACATTAAAATGATTGATTAGTGAATGACCTCGGCAGCCAAATGCTTCACTTGCCCTATTCTTCCGCCCATCTCACCTACGAAGCTCCACAAACTCACAACAAATCAATTCCCTTCCACTAGCCGCATACTTATGTAAAGTGAGCTGGGATTAGGCGAACAGGCATTTTATTCTTACTGGTTCGTTTCCCTCTCTCTCTCTGCTGGATAAGAGAGATTCGAGATTAGTGAGAATTACAGGCTAATCATAGGGGATGATTCGGTAGCTCTCCTTCTCTTCAGATGGGCAAATTTAAGAATCCAAGGTGCGTTGGACAGATATATTTTCTTCACTGTTTTAGCTACATATCTTAGAGCTAGAACTGCATGTGCGAGGAGAGGCATTTTGATGCCTACGTTGGTTTTTTTTTATGGGGGGTTCACTTTTGATGGGGATTGCTGCTTTGACGGAAAATTGATTGCTCGTAGGCAAGGGCTGAGGAGTTGGAGGGGTTGCGGAGTCGGGTGAAGAAGAAGTAAGAGTGTTAGTCGTAGGAAGTAGATGTTTTGTTCATCAGGGTAGGGGTCCAGCTTCATTAGCAAAGAAGGCGACGCAAGAGCTAGAGGTCCAAGTGAGCCAAGTTCAGGTGTAAATCTCCGGCCATTCTTTAGTATGGCAAGTATAATTAATTAGTAGAATCTGTGTGGGATCATCGTCCTAGTGGGAACTAGAGACGTCTATGGTCTTCTTTTTGGGCACGCCACTGACTTCACTGTCGCCAATTTAAAGATGGATAACCCTGCCGGAGATAATAACTCATTGACATATAACACCGCTTTCGCAGTTGGCAGCTTCGCCGTTCTGATTACTATCCGCTCGTTAACCACCGTTCTCGAAGGGCATTTCGGTTTTCAAACGGTCTAATGTAAGGCCGTTAGCTAATATTACGCCGCTTAACGTGAAAGCTTATTATTCTCCAGAGAGTTGACTATTCGACTATTTAACTATATATACGAGGCTTCTTCTCGTACCAAGTAGTTTTAAGTCTACACGCCACACACGCAAAAAGACAATGAAGATTAGCCAAAGAGCGATAGCTGCACTCACCTGCTGTATCTCCACCGCAGCCGAAGCGCAAACCATCCTTTCAGATCCCGGAGTGACAGGTCCGCCCCTTGAGATCGCTCATCTCTATTACGATCAATGGCCGACTGGAATCACAGTCTCCTCAACGGGACGAAAATTTTCAAACTACCCAGCCGGCTTGGATCCTGGCAACACGAATAATGGGACCAACAATGCGTATGCTGTCGCCGAACTCACTGGGATGGACACAGAAATACCCTACCCTAGCGTTGAGATGAACAATCCCCCCGGAGGTGCCATTAATCGTACGACTGGATCTCCGTCAGGCGCAAACTACCAAGATCATTTCATTGGTGTCCAAAGCGTTGTTATCGACGCGCTTGACCGGCTCTGGGTTCTGGACACTGGCCGGGCTATTGACCCGCTCAGCGGTGTTCAGGTGCTTTCCACATATGGTGGGCCCAAGCTTGTTGGGATCGATCTTACAACAAATACTGTTTTCCAGACAATCCTCTTCCCGCAAGATATCGCTTTCCCGGACTCATTCTTGAACGACGTACGGTTCGACTTACGCGCAAGTGTTTCGAGCAGTGGAAGGGCGTCGCCTATATTACCGATTCAAGTACAGAAGGCCGCAACGGGATCATCGTTGTAGATCTTGGGACCGCGGCAAGTCATCGGCACTTGGATCTGGTGCAACAAGTGCGACCTGACACACAAATGGTTCCATTCATATGGGGAGAACCAATATACTTTATGGCGGGACCGGACCGACCATTCATGTACTCGCCGGTTGGCTCAGACGGTATTGCCTTGTCGGCTGATGGTGAGGAGCTTTTTTTTGGGTCTTTGGGATCTAGATACTTGTATTCTGTCCCGACTGCGCTACTACGATCGCGATCGGCAACTTCAGAGCTGATGGCACAACAAGCAATCCGAAATCGAGGCCAGAAAGGTATGAGCGATGGGTTTGAAACCGACTCGAATGGTTACATATACATTGGCAACTCCGAGCAAAACGCAGTGAATCTATATAACGCGGCTAATGGGACCGTGAATGTGTTGGTAAGGGATCCGAGGATTAATTGGGTTGATACGAGTGAGTCGCACTTTTTCTAATAGCTGAAGTAGCCAAAGGCTAATTTATGACATAGTGTCAGTCACGGTGGATGGCTATCTTTACTTCTCTTGTAACCAGTTACACCTCACGCCTGCCATCTATCCTGGCACGGATCGAAGGACGAAACCATGGGTTCTCTTTAAAGTCAGGCTTCCAGATGGCGGTGGTAAGGTAATCTTGACGTAAATACCAGGTACTTCTTCCTGTAGAAGTTTTTTTTTTTTTTTTTTTGCAATCAGAAAGCAAGCTTTCTCGTTAAGTGGGAATTCTTAGGCACGTGGCACACAGGTGGTGGGTTTAGAGGTGATCTGAAAAAGTGGTAATTTTATAATGGGAATTTTTGCTTGGTCCCTTAAAACTCATTCTTTTAGATTAGATAGTTATGAATCCTTTTTCATTTCATCCTGGTCTCTTAATTCACGGTGTAAATACTAGGCTGGCAATCGGTAACTAATTCTAGTTTCATATGATGTGTTAATACCGACTTTGGCCCCTTCCAGTGCTGAGTCAGAGGCTCATCTACCAGGTATAAGTGAGGTCCATCTGGGCCCAGGGCTTTGAAACTGTTGAGCATTGTCCTAACAAATGAGAAGTCTTCATATAATGGATTCTTCTTGAGATATCGGGTTAATAATCTGCTTGTGTATAGTTTCGTCGCATGCTAAATTTTCCTCTTTTGAAAATCCGGATTCCTTAGAGAGGATCCTAAAATGCCACCTATACCACGACAAAACTATGGATCCGACTGTAACGGGGTGCACCCGAGTTGATTTTTGGCATTCTCAAGCATCGCGATCTCTTTCCGGCACATGGTCGACTCAGGGAGTATTCACTCACATATGATTTTCCTGAAGCTGGGTTGAATTGGAAGAGGTTTTCAGGGGCATATGGTGTGTCTAACATGTAAACGGCTCGCGGTATGCTTGAAGTAGTGCTTCAATTTTGTAAAGCCGGAAGTCCCAATCCGGGCAACTCGTCTCGAGGTTGGCATATCCTTTACAAGGCGGAATAGAAGAGATGATTCTCATCTTGGTCCACGAACGATCTCTTCAATACTTGCAAGGCACTGGGAAGCCTCCGCTCAATTGCGAAAGATGTGTTAGGGAGGAACACGAGATCGCCCTTCAAACCGTGGTTTTGGTTAAAGTGGAGGTGAGAGAAGCCTGAGGAGTGCTCAAGATAGACGATACCCGGAGGAGCGAACGCAACGTAACGAATATCAGTAAGTTTTTGTACATTTGGGGCTCTAAAATATATGCAATATAGTACAATAGTGCCTCAGTGGCCTATGATATTTCAAACGGTTGAGTTCATTCAGCCAACGAGTAGTTTGGATGCGAATGGAATGCCCTGACCCCAATAGACGCTTGAGTACCGTGGCATTAGTTGATTTCGCGTACTTTACCATATGCCCCGTCATGTTGACGATGCCCTCATGTGGTGATAGTGATAGGCTGCTTTAGTGAGAAGTCCACGAGCAATTATTCAGCGCACGTGCCCTGTGGCGAGGGCGCTTCTGGCAGCTCGGGGGATACCAAAGTTATTGGGATGCATACCGAACGCAAATGCTAGCACAGACAGACACAAGAAGAGGTAATCTCTCCTTCTACCTGGGGGGGAAATCCCCATCTGGCCCTGAGAAATGGACACCAAATATAGACGCGGTTCGAGCAACGATCAAGTTCGCCATTGCCACAGGACGACTGGACATGGAGGTAGAACAGGCAGCCAACACTCCACAACCGTAAATCCCATCTCATTCTCTCACCCCGACTAACCCCCAGCACCCTCGTGTCCCCAGCAGGTCTCGCTTCAGTCGCCGGCGATAGGACATTAAACACTTGGAGGGATGATCTTCAAGCTCACTTGCTACTAACCACACACGAGACCTCGTTTGATCAAGGCAATTACCGAAAGTGGAAGATACTGGAAGAGGCATTTCTGTACGGGCTTCAGGAGGTCATGGAAACACTGAACGTAGTGGATTATGTAATATAGACTAGGGCCCTTTAGGTTTAGAACCGGGCGAATAAACTTCATCATCATCATACCAAAGTTATGCGGTCGGCTGGCAACAGAGTGATACAATGATGACTACTCCCCCTTCGCGATTTCCTTATCCTGCAGGTTACATTGCATAGTTGCATATTGTAGAGGTCTCATGCGGCACAACACGAAGCATCAGAGACGGGGTGGTTCAGGATCTATGTTCGTGAAGGAAGTCGTTTGCATCATATTCCCAGCTACCTAATATTTCCATTGAAATGACAGCCAACAAACTACTTTGGAGATTTGATGAACAACCGAAATGAGTTCTCTCTAAATCGTACCACATAAGTAAAGGACAGACTTGATTCATGACCTCAATCACCAGGCCAAGTAGTTCCCCATATACTCAAGATAAAACTATCACTTTGCCGCCGAGGGAAACAGCCTGATGTGTACACCATTCTCGTGAGTCATTGTCAAGTTTGAATTAATCAGTGGGTCCCCAGTCGTTGCGATCGCACTCTCAATTGCCTCGAAGCTTTGTAGTAGCTTAACAACAACGAAGCCGGCTTCTGTAAGAGCGTATTGCTCTACATCCACATTAGCTTCTCTCTCTAAATATTAGACTACTGCTGAAGGGATGGGATACTCACGCCCTAAGCAGATCCTTGGACCTCCATTAAACGGCAGGTACTGCCAGCCTCTTAAGTTACCCCCTTCCCACCTTTCCGGCCGGAACTTCGCCGCATCCTGACCCCAGAGGTCTAGGCGTCGATGCATGGCCCAGACAGAATAGATGACAGTCGTCCCCTTGGTGATAAAGATAGGGGATAGTCCATTCGCACCACCGCCGGTGGGTAGGGTTGTGTCTTTTAGGGCTGTTCGGAGATTTAGCGGAACAGGTGGGTACATTCGCAAGGCTGCCAGTGGAAGATTAGTAACACGGCAGGGCTAAGTGCATATAATGAGTATTGGGAACAGTTATGCATACCTTCGTCAAGAACATATCGAAGATATGGAATGTCCTTTAGAGCCGTGAAGGAGATCTCGGCTTTCGGCTGTTTGGTAGTACCAAATCTTTCCACAATCTCATTCCTAAGTCTCGCCCATACTTTTGGATTTCGGGCTAATTCATAGAACACAGAGCTTAATAAACTTGCTGTCGTATCACGTCCCGCCAAGAGGATATTAAGCAGTTGGTCTCGTAGTAATTTGGGATCTCTCGTATCCTTGGCGAGTGCTTCGAGGAAAATGTAGCGTTCTCGATCTTGTGGAGACTTGATATCCCTGTCCGCGGTCGGCTCGAGGGCCTTTTTCACATAGTAATCCACAAGCTGATGGCAAATACGATTTGCTTCGCGAAACTCCTTCGGATTTATCAACCAGTAGAGTCCTTGAGCTCGTGATCGTGCTGCCAAGTAGTCTTGAGATAGATTAAATGCGGCCTCAAAGCCCTGCCGCCCCTTGACTGGAACACCGGACTGCGTGTCAGTAGTCGACACAAGGGAGTTCACCGATTCGCCGAAGAGGAAGTCTGTCGATGAATCTAGAGTCAGGCGAAAGAACAGTTCCTGGATATCAAAGGAGCTGCCATCACTTGGGATGTGGGACATAAAATGCCCCATATGTACATCTAGTTGCTGTATATCTGCAACCTAGTTAAGAAAGTCAGTCAATAGTTGCAACTAACTCGGCTGATAAGACCTTGCCTGCTCTCTACTAAACTGTGGGCGCAGGAGTGCGCGCGAGTGGGACCAGCCATTGCCGTCTAGTGTAAAGATGCCATCTCCAAGTAGCGGGAGTAAATGCTGGTACCTAGTTCCTAGTCCAAAGTCTGCAAACTGTGTTGCAAGAAGAGCCTTGACGTTCTGAGGCTCGCAAGTCATAATTAGGTTACGACCCACGAGTGGTCGCCCGAAGGTGGTGCCATTCTTGCGGAATTCTGATTCGAACCAGGGCAACCAAGACTTTGACTTGACAGCTTGCGTCATATGATAGAAAGCAACGAGTCCAAAAGGCCCAGACGGGGCATCTCGTACCGGTTTGCACGATAGAGTTAAAGCTAAACGGCGACGGTTATAGGAGCGTATAATACGGATCCCTAGGTAGAGGGTAGCGGCAGCTAACAAAAGGAGTTGATAAGTGGCCGCCATGTTGAAGCACATCAAGGGTTCTTCAGTTGGTGACCGGTGAGTGTCTATCATCCGTTGTCATGGCTCAACGAGACTCATATGTATAGAATACCCCGGCCCCCCGCATGCAAATCTCCCCAATGCGGGCCGAGGCACGGAAGTCCTCAGGCCTGTGCTACCACACAGAATTTGCCGTTAGTCCGCGCCCCGATTGTCTTGTCGGAGAAGACGAACGGCGATGGTTGTAGGAGTGTACAGTACAATACGTATCCCTACTGTCCTTGAATGCGGCCGAGGCACGGAAGTTCTCAGGGCTGGGCCACCGACATGGAGTTTTCTGTTGGCCCGCAGCCCGATTGTCGATTGCGGGGTGAGGAGGAAGACATCTCGACGGCGTCGACCTTGGCCAGGACGAGGGCTACAACTACCTGGATCCTTGGGCTAGCCGGTCTAGTAAAGCCATGTGAATGTTACCTAACGTCTCACCCCTAGATTCCGCCCACCCCTAGATTCCGCCCACCCTCGCTTAACTCACCGCTACTCTTACCCACTAACTTGAATAATTAATTACTCTTCTATTCTTTAATCGATTCTCTTCAAACTTGTAATTCGTATTGTTTTTATCATGGAGCCTATATATACTGAGTATGACATCATGTGTACGCTTGAGGAGGTCGCAAATGGCAAGTCTTTACGAAAGGCATTCCAAGGTCTACACTTCGTGACCGCAACACAACGACTCAACTACGTAAGGAGGCCCTTAGTCACTTACAAAGGCTACTTACGGTAGTAGAGAATCGATTAGCCTATTGGATTTTGACTCAAGAGTCTCTTAGCCATAGAGTTACACACACATAGATCAAGGTTTTTAAAGAAAGGCTTTTGGCACTTCAAGGAGACTACCTACCATTGGGAAAACATTAGACAACACGATTTTTGGCACGTAACCTTATTCTAAAGACTAAGAGGCAAATCTACGTCGATTCTATGCGTATTAACGCCACTTGTACCGAAGTTATTAAGCTGTAGTTTCAAAAATTGGAGATTCCGGCTATTAAGGCCATTCCAGCTTCTCAACGTTAGAATATGGACGAGACTAGTATTATAAAAGGCTACAGTCTTAATAGATATATTGTAAGGAACGCTAAGAGCCGCAAGATTCAAGGAAAACAGCCAAGTTCACGTGCTTAGACGACAATCCTTGAGTGTATCTTTGCAATTAGAGCTTTTACGTGACCAGATGTAGCTTACAAGGGAAAATCAGTTCAATGATAGTAGTTTCCGTCTCAATTAGACGTATTCGATTAATAGCACTTTACAGCCACCGAGAATGAGTAGACAACTAATTAAGTGGCCCTTAAGTGGCTAGAGAAGGTGTTTATACCTTAAACCGAACCACGTGACCATTTAGCAAGACTCCTTATTTTAGATGGCCATAAGAGCCATGAGACTACGGAATTCCTTTAGAAGTGCCTTGAACATAATATATACCTTTTATTCGTACTTACATATATGTCACAAGTTTTATAACCTTTAGATTTAATAGTTTTCTTTATTTTAAAGCGTGCTTACTAGAAAGAACTACAAAAGTTGAGTTCTTTAATCAATTCTACTTTAATTAAGAAGCGGAACTTCCTTATTTACTATTAGAAGGCACGTTAAGAGAGTATTATATCTTTTAATATTAAGGCGGGGTAGAGAACTATAGGATTATAGCCAGTATTAGTAGCCAAGCTATTAATAAGTCCTTTGCTATTAGAAAACAGTAATAAATCAACAAATCCATCTCTTTTAAAGCCTTAGGAGACGCCAATACTACCTCCGGAAGTAACTAATACTTTAATTAAGGTTTAGGCTCTAAGTGTTACGACAGGTATGCCTCGGCTAGGTCAGGGGTCCGAAACAGGTCCGACTCCCCTCTGACTCCCTATATATATGGTTCCTTCTTGTAGAGTAGCTTTGTAGTTTTGTATTCTAAGTGTTAAGTCAACCTTCTGCGTCTAAGGCTCTTGTGTCGTTATATTATATAAAACTCCTCTACGTGCGTCTAGAGTATCTGCTACTGCTACTGCTGTCGCTGCTGTCCTTCTGTTGCTCGATTGGATTAGAGTCGTTGATTCTATCGTCGATACTACTTACTTTTACTCTCTACACACATTCTCACTTATATACGACTCCTCCGTATCTGGCCCATTACCTCCGGTATAACACTTCCGAATGAAACCTTCTTCTTTGATTCTTTTCTTTTACTATAGACTTCTAATAACAATTATAAGCTCTCCGCTAGTAATTCACTAACGAGCTCGCCTATAGAGACTCTCAAATCGATGCTCTCTCTTTAATAATCACTTCCTTATAGAGCTTGTTGACCCTTTGTCTAGAGCTCCTCAAACACGCTAACCTTACGAATACGTATGATTATCATTTGATCCTAGATCAACTTAATAGGCATAACGGAGTCGAAAATAAGGTTTAGCGAGCTAAGGCGAAGCTCCATAAGCTAGCCTAAATCGGCAGTTTCTACGGGTTCCTGATTTCTTTTAAAGTGACACTTGGCGAAGTAGGAGGCTAGAATTAGGACGATGAGAGGAAAATTGACACTTTACGGCTATGCTTTTCCGACTACTTCAAGCGTAAGCTTCAAGAGCACGACGTATTAGGTACGACACCTTCAATGTACCTTGAATTCGTCTCTCTTTATAAGAGGTACGTATCGCAATTAACTTTCCTTACGGCTACATATACTCCCGGCAACTCCTCCGGAATAGGTCTGAACTAGCACCGCTCTTTGTATAACCCTTAAAAGGCCGATAAAATGGACCTCTTTATAATTAACTCTATTAACGTAGAGTCTCGCTCCTCTTCCCCTGTAAGTATTAATCGTTCCCACTGCTTCCGATGCGAATCGATTAATTACTACGTCTCTGTTTGTCCGGTACCTCTACTGCGTTCCGAATCCGAATCTCCGCAAGAACCGGTCTAAATACAAACGATTTAGCCCCGAGTCCAATTTCAGCTAGCTTAAGTTAAGTGCATGATTTCTAAGGATATTACACGCTCTTCTTAGCTACCAGCTTATATGTAACGTCAACCTACGAACGATATAGGCAGACAATTATTAAGCTTAGAAAGAGAGGTCAATATTATGGGAGTCGATGCTGTACTTGAGACGTTTCTTGAATATAGGTATGAAAATGATATCGAGTTAGAGGAAGACTGAGAAGTACGAGGACGAGCTTCGGCTTCCTGAGGGGGTAGTGTTACGACAGGTATGCCTCGGTTAGGTCAGGGGTCCAAAACAGGTCAGACTCCCCTCTGACTCCCAATATATATAGCTCCCTCCTATAGAGTAGCTCTGTAGTTTTGTATTCTAAGTGTTAAATCAACCTTCTGCGTCCAAGGCTCTTGTGTCGTTACACTAAGGGCTAAGAAAGATTTATATAAATAGATTCGTACTTTAGTTAGCAATCACATAATTAACTTTTAATACGACGTTTACTTTTTAAGAAGGATATAAAGGGAATTGATAAAAGAGACTACGAATTAAGGAAGGCAAATATAAAGATTAAAGAGTTAAAAGAGAGATTAGAGCAGTTAAGGCCAAAGAAAAGGCGGAAAGTCTAAACGAGTCTAAATTCTAAGTTCGTTATAACATATACTATTAAGAAGGCTCAAATCGCAGCTAGAGAAGGCCAAATTGAGTCTCTAGAATCAGAATCAGGAGGAGAATCAGACTCTACAATATCATATATAGAAGTTAGCGTAATATAGAGTTATTAAGTGTTAAGTATCAAGTACTAGAATTAAGCGAGGTGGGCGGAATTTAGGGGTGAGACGTTATTGAACATTCAAATACTTGTGCTTTGTGCCCTTTTAAATCTATCACTAGGATCACTTACTAAGATGTCTCTAATTACCCCTTTCATTATTAATATTAAGGAGAGCAAACTTCATAAGCTCTATTAAAAGCTCGACCTCACAGATTTTCCTCCTGAATTAGACTAGGCTAGTTCAATATATAGAGCTCCGCTATCTTAAGTCACAAGACTAGTCAAATACTAAAAACACGGGTTCGATTGGCGAACTTAAGAAGTAAAGCTAAACGAGTAACCTTAGTTTACTACGAATATTACAGTCAACGGATTTGGAGAATTAAATATACATTTTATATATTAAAGAAGTAATGTAACTAATACTATTCTTCTACTATTTATTTATAAATATAAGGGAGACACTACTTAATTTAATATAACAATAATAATAATCCCGTTGTACTGACAATATTTAAGGCCTAGAAATTTTATTAAGGTTACGAATCTTTTACCTCTCTTCCGGGGAAGCCAAGACGAACTAGCTTTTTATGTCGTTGCCCTATCCCTGCCAAATTTTGGCTTCTCCTCCCGCGTTAGCAAAGTAAGTTAATAATTACAAATTGGCTCTACTGCTCTTATTAACCCCAGAAGAAAGGATTCGGAATATCCCAGTACGCGGAGGCGTGTAATAAACTCATGCTTGCACTTAGATACGATCAATATAGTACGTTAGTCCCTTTTAAGTTTTGAACTTGACGTCTACTGTCCTATCCTGTCTTCTTTGCTAAATATACTGTTGCGGAAATTGATCGCAACATTAAGTTTGAGGTCAATAATAAATAACTGCTGACTCTTTAATAGTCGTCTAAAGTGGCGATTAGGACTCTATAATTCTGCGAGCCCTAAGGCACTATCATTCCGATTATGCTCGCGCCCTCCACACAAATATAGTTCTAGCTAGATTTCCTAAACCCCTTAATACTCCGTTTCGCTTTATTTACTCCCTTATAAAGCACGCCTTAAGCGGCTTTCTTCTAACTTATATAACCTCCGAATCCGAGTCGCTCGCTCGTGCTATTGACTAGAAGTTCGGCTCCGGACGTGGCTACTTCGCGCAAATAGCAACGAAACCCCAGACAATCGGCTGCTCCCTAGCCGACTCTCCTGTTGGACTCCTCGCGTAGATCTACGAGAAGCTCATGGCATAGACTAACGATTACCCTTAGTTTACTAGTGAGATATTAACATAGGTTAGTATCTACTACTGAGAATTCCTTTGTACTAGGAAGGGGATATCGTCCCGCTCTAACCTTGACAGTTTAAGAGGCATTTGGGACGATGGGGCCATAGCTTTAACTGGAAAAAAAAACACTCATTTTGGTAATGCCAACCCAGGGATGTGCATGGAAATCCATGAAGGAATAGAATGGTTGGTTTGGAGGCGACAGCTGGGGTGCATACACAAGAGTAGACTGCCCCTGACGGAACGACCAAGCTCTTAGGTGCCTTTGGAAAGCCCGTGTTTGCCATTCTGATAATTCTCCAGTTAATAGGAAATCTCATTGAAAAGAAGCAGAAGAATTGTTACTAGAACTACAAAACTCTTCAGCCATGCTTCTTAATTGCTAAAAAAAAAAATTCTTTCATTCTTGTTTTATGCTACGCTGACCCTTGTCATAAATCGCCTTCTTGATCGTACCCTGATTAAGCCCTACCTCACGCTCCATCGTCGGGTCGAAAATCTTTCTAAATCCCACGGCATTGAGGAACCAAGCTAACATAGCCTGCGAACCCTTCCACACAAATTCACCCTTCCCAAGTGCGGGATTTGAGAAAATGTAATTGGCAACTTGGTGTGCAAATTCTTCCGGCTGTATGCTTTCAGCTGAGTGCAATCGACTCCTCTCTTGAACGCCCGCCTCGACATCAATGTAGAGACTATTGGCGCCGAAGGAGATGTTGTTAGGTGATATCATTGTAGTTGAGACTTTGCCCATAAACAACGTAACCACTTTGATTCCAAGAGGAGCCAGTTCGAGGCGGATAGTATCAGAATAAGAGGTGACGGCCGCTTTTGAGGCGTTGTAGTTGGCAGTGAAGGGAACGGGGACACGGGAAACGACCGAAGATGTGTTGATGATGGTAGGAGGGAGGCGAGACTCTGGCACGGAGGCTAAAAGAAGAGGAAAGAAAGCCTGCGTCATGTCAAACAGCCCAAAGACGTTGGTGTCGAACAATTGACGGACGCGGATGATATCCGCTTCAATCGCTGGAGCCGCGTACGCTATCGAGTTGGTTAGTAACCCTACTATGCATACGCCCAAGTGCTGCTTGGGTAAATAAGCGGAGAGTAGATATTAACATACTTATACCAGCGTTGTTGAAGAGCATGTCCAACTTTCCTCCAGTCCGCTTCGTGATCTCGGCTTTCAGTGCGGCAATGCTATCTGCACTTGTGACATCTAATGCAAGTGTCTCAATACCCTTCGCTTCTAGCTGGGAAAGAGACTTGGTTGAGCGAGCAGTTGCAAAGACACGCATGCCTCGATTTGCAAATTCAAGGGCGAGAGCATGACCGGACGAACCGAGTGAGCAGCTATAGTGTCAAAATTATCTGTTTTGAGTTATCTTGGTCAGAAGAAAAGAAGGAGCGACGGTGTAATGGACATAACATACCCGGTAATAAGAACTGATCGCTTTGGGGGTGAAGACATGTTTGAAGTTGCTGATAAGATATTATTTCTGATGTGAAATATACTTCTCGTGATGACAGCGGGAGTAATGACCCTCTTGTACTTGACTGAAGCTTGCTATACAGATCGGTGATGTTGATTCACGTAGTGTTTCTTTGTGATTATTCTGCGAATAATGTGAACTATTCCTGGGCGAGGTGTACACATATGAAGCCGTGCCTAACGGCCGTATCTAACGTACCTCTCAGTAGGACTTGCTGGTTGTGGGGTAATTATTGTCCCGCTTTCCCCGCTGTTGGTCGTATTTAGAGTTTCCTGGGGACTTACCGCGGGTTCCGTGATTACTCATACGTGTAGGCGAATATTCCACAATGTGACAGTAGGAAAGTGTTGTACATTATGGCGAGTCGGGGAGTTCAGGGATTCTACCTGCGTTGAGTCAAGCCGGGTCGGACTCTGTACGCCCTTTCCAACAACCCCGTTGTGGTTCAACTGCAGTTTCGCTTGATGAGATATCGTGAAGTATTTAAACCAGCAGACAAATGTTTTAGGGAGAAACGGCTACGAGCCCTTTGGAGTATCAGGTAGCATTTCCCTTTGCAATTAGGGGAACACGTAAAACTTGGATTATCAAGAGTTTTCCACTTCAAATTTATCGTACAGGCAGAGGCCTCGCTTACATAAGCGAGACTTACCCCCAAGTACGCATATCTTTAGTTACTCCCTTCAAGCTCTTCTTTTTAATTAAAGACGATTTAGCCACCACCTAAAGGGCGATATATAAACGCTTTCCCTTAGAAAACTTTATAAAAGTAACTTGTCGTGCAAAAGAAGAGCATAGGTTTAAGGGTTTAAAAGATTCTACGATTAGTTAAAGGTTAGAAGGTGTGTTCTAAGATTAATTAAATTAAGTATTATCCCCTTTAAGAGAGGAGCTAAAGACTAGGTTTATATACCTGGAATGCTTACGTAAGTATATACTAGACTAAGGAACTACGCTAGTACGCGACATACCCCCATAACGAGCTATAGTTATAAAGACATTAAGCTTAATATTAAAAAGGCGTACTAAGGAGATTAAGAAATGCCTTATACGTATTTTAGGTAGACAAATAAGGCTCTAAGAAAAACTAACTAAGACTATTATATAGTCGTTAAGTTAGTTATAACAAAAGAAAGTATAATACGCAGCCAAGTACGTAATCGGGAGCTCGTTCGCTAATAAACGCGTACTCCCTAAAAAGTAAATAATAACACAGGCCGCCGCGTCGAGATCTTAAATATTAAATTAGAATACGTAAATAAGGTATACTATAAATACGAGAACATTTATATATTTGTCCTAAATCATAAATATGAAAATGTAAGATAAAGTTTCTAGAAAGAGAGTATAATCTATAGATTATAAGGCTAAGATCTTATTATAAGATAAATAGCCCGGTCCGTAGTAAGACAAGTGCGGTTAAGGTGTTAATTAGTTAATTAAACGTCGCTAGTAATTACGTCTAAGCTAAAAAGTAGCGCTTAATACTCTAATTAGCTAAGCCACGTCAGGTTAATATAGAGGTTTCTACTTACTTAGTAAGTAGTATTAATTAATAGACCGTGCGCGTAATCGGTAATCGCGAGCTTTCTGCCTACAACTATATATACTACCCTTTTTTCTTATTAATAACGACCTTTTCCTAGTATTATTAACTCTAATATATACCTTTATAATTACCCCTTTATTCTTTTCCTTTTCCTTTATATTATTAAATTTATTATCGAGTATTCCAAAATACCTAATAAATCTACTCTTTCTAAGACTATTAAGAGTCTATAAGAACGTTTTAGAGCTCTTACTAATCGAATTAATCACTAGCTTGCCCGCGAGGAAGGTAGCTCTAATCTAAAGCGCGAAGTTATATAAAAACACCGTCGCTAAAGACTCTAAGCTGCAAGTATTTATTTCCTTATCTTCGATTATTTATTTTTATACCCTTATCTCTTACCCCCTTACTTTCGAGTATTAAATTAACTCTTTAGGTAATAGATGATTGTTATAAAAGAATCCGCCTTACTATCTCCTATTTAAGACAATAATAATAAGCTTAAAGATGTCTTTGACGAGATTGATAATAATGAGAATAAGCTTGCCGACGGTGCCTCCTTTACTTCTTTTATACCCTCTCGTTTTATTATCTCCTTAAGTGATCCCCTCTATTTTATAAACGTATCCGACTCTAACAATAATATCTTGCTTATCCCTCGCCGCTCTCGTCGTGCTTTTATTTGCCTCTCTTTATTAAAGTCTTCTCTTCTTGTTCGCGTTACTTATACGCTATTTAAAATAGCTATTAAAGCTTTTACTATTACTCTAAAGACTTTTAAGAAAGTATTAAATAAAGTTCTTAATCTTTAACCTCGTAAACGCGTTAGTGTTTTTAGTTTTCCTTGCTAACCTCGTAAGAGTTTTAAGGGATCTTCGCTAGTAAAAAGAGCTTATAGTATAAATTTCCTTTTATTTATTTAAATCTCGCTTTTATTAATTGAGTATTAAAGTATATACTAATAATATTATAGGCCGCGAATTTGTTAATCCTTGTTTACTATATATCCGAGTTACTACTTGCGGCAAAGGAGATTAGGGCTACTACTATATAAACACTACTTCGGCTAGTAATCGCTGCTTTACTTATACTAGCGGCTATATATATTCTCTTGCCACCGACGATCTTTTAAAATATAGCAAGAGATTAGTTCGCGCTATTAATATTAATGATTAAAAGGTATGTAAATTCTTATTTAATAAATTATCAGCGATTATTAAACTAACTGTTTTAAGTCTATTAAAAAGTATTACGTTACTATTAAGACTCTCCTCGAGTATTTAGGCAAGTCTTCGAGCTCTAAAGAGGAGACTAATAAGATCGTTCCCTCTTCTTCGCGCTGTCCTCCTCTTAAGTATAATAAGAAAAATAACTCGGATAATAAGGCTAGGACTAAAGCTAATAAAGTTACGGGAAAGCGTAATAAAAAGTCTGCGAGTATAAATAATATACTTAAAAACATAATTAATTTACTCCGCGCTAGATAGCTTTAGGTTTAAGTAGGATTTGGCTAGGCTTTCGAGGATCTTTTTGTTTTTGCGTAGAGTTTCGGTTAGGTTTTTTTATAGGTTTATAGGATCTTTAACTAGGTTTAGCCGGATCTACTATGGGATTTAAGCGAAATTAGGTGGATTTTTAGTATTTTAGTTATAAAGATACTTAATTTATTAAGTAAAAAAGTTTTTATAAATAAAAATAATATAGAATTCTTCGATATACTTTTAATAAATGTATTTAAAGCTCCTTAACTTAAGATTTATAATTACTAAAGTTTAAGAGAGCTTTAAAAATCTTAAATTTTTAGCGAGACAAATTCTTCATAAGACTATTAGCAAGTATATTAATAGTTAGAAGATATATTACTTTAAAGGATTTACGAGTATACTCTTACTTTAACTATATATTATAAATATTAATATAGTAGAGCTTTATCGCGATCCTTTTAATATTATTTACAACGAGCTTAATAGTTTGTTAATTATTACACAAAATCTCTTACGTCTTACCTAAATTAAGAGCTAAATTTTTAAAGAAACGCTAAAGAGCTATAGTTTCTTTACTTATATACTCTAGTACAAGTAATTCTGCTTTAATTATTAAAGTAGTAATTATTACTTGTCTTAATACTTTCTAGATTACTAGCCTACTAAATAAAAAGATTACGTAACCTTAAGATAATCGTCGTGTCTTTATATTATTAACAAAAGAGGCATTAAAAGCGATAATAATTGCTTTACCTTAATACTTACCGTAAATAATACCTAAGAAGCGCGTATTAAATTAGTAACGAATAAGCTAATATATAACAGTAAAATGTTTAGGCCTAAGGTTTGTTACGAATTATGAGAGCAAGGCAATTACATATATAATATCTAGTCTTATAATAATTACTACGTATAAGACAGAGCTTACTCTCTCTTAGTATACTTTAATGTGTTTCTTAGAAGCTTGTCCTATATACTTAACAAGATCGATTTGCGGTAGTAATGTCGTTAAATAATTACTATTTACTTACTTAAATTTACGAGCGATCTTCTCAAGGTATTAATTATAGACTAAGGAAATTGTTTTGCGCTTTCGATCACGTAATACTTTAATCCCTAAGAATTACTTAATGTCTCTTAAGATTATATATATCGTATACTTAGTTTAGACGCTTAATAAGATCTTTTTTAAGCTTCTAATCATCTTAGTAGTAAAGTACTTAAATATCGTCCACGTAAAAAAGGACTAAGATTTTGTGTTTAAAATCTGTGAATATATAAGGCTCCTTTAAATAAGAAGAGAGCCCTAAATTAGTTAGAGTCTTACTTATATACTTATACTAAAGGTAAGGGGAATCACGTATTTTATAGAATACGCGATTAACTCGTAATACTTAGCCAGGCTATTAAAAACCGGGTAAAAATTAGTAATATATTATTTCCTAGTTTATATTTCTCAAGGCATTAATAAAGGCATTAATTACATTAAAGCACTAGACTTCTAAATTAAAATAAACTGCGAGCGTTATAACGATTCTAAAAGACATTATAAAGAGTGTATTAACGTATATTAATATGATTATTACCTTACTTTAAAGATCACCCCGAATTACTATTTAAGAGAGATATCTTAAGATATATCCGTCTTTATCTAGCTTATACTTAAAAACTTATATAAGCGAGACAAGTGTGTCTATAGTACTCGAATCGTACTTCTGTAAGTGTTAGTATTTATATTTGTTTATATTCCTTATTTCTAACTTATTGTCTTCTAAAAACCACCTTCTTATTAAGTAGTTCTTAAGATCGCTCTACCTCTTTAGTTTTAGTAAAAGATCTTAGACTTTAATTTTAAGAAGTAAGAGCTTCCCTTTTAGTAACAGGCGATTTACTTACATTACTGTCGCGATTACTAAATATATTATCTTAATTAATTCCCTAAAATCGTCTTACTTTTCTTAAGATATATATTAATTAAGCACAAGCTTATAAAAAGCTAGTTAATTTAGAATTAAAAATTATTATATTTAATTAAAGTGTGTTCGTTAAAGTCTATACTCTTAAGGTTTAAGTTACCCCCGAGATTAAGGTTACCCTTTTAAGAGCGCGTTTTTTTAAAAATAATAATAAGCGTTATAAATACTTTATTACCTTTACTTCTTTTACACAGTCTCTCTCTTTTTCTTGTGCTCTTTATTAGTTTTTCTCGAGTACTTAAGGCTTTAAATTAAGCTGTGGCGGCCTTAACCTTTATTTAAGAGCGTATTATTACTCTCGTTTGTCTTTATTTATTTAACTAAGCTCCTAACGCTTTAGTCCGAGAGTGCGTCACTGCTTTCGATAACGAATCCGAGGTTTTAGAAGCTTGCCCTTAAAGAGTTAATTACTTTAGACTTTTATCCGCAACTTCTTAAGTTACTTAATTAGACTTTTTAATTAGTTCCTTTAATACTTTTTCTAGTAATAGTAACTTTACTCGCGAATAATCCGCTTTTAAAATAAATAACGGTATTTAAATCTCGAGTCTAAAAGCTCGAGACGGACCTCTAACTTAGCCCTATAATACGTTCGACGCCCGATCTGTGAGTTATATATTCTCACTTAGACGCGATCCCTTTAAGTCTTATTTTATACTTAGCGTAAGCCTTAAGTCGTATATACTTAACTTTTACTCCTTGCCTTTTACTAGTATTTTAACTGGCGTATTATCTAATATAAGAGTGGCTTTAGGAGTTAGAAGTCCTATTATAATACTTAGTTCTTTAGTATCCTTTACCCCCAAGTTTTAACTCTTTAGAATAGTAGTTAATCCCTTGGCGGACTTAGAAAGTAATATTAGAGTGCTTTTAACTATAGTAATTGCTTTCTCGACTGTCTTATTACTTGTAATATTCTCTAAGATTCCGGCCTAGTTTATAATTAATTTATCTTTTTTAATAAGATCGCAAATCGACTAAGCTTCCTTAACTGTGATTATTATTTCTTCTTAATTTAACGTGTAAAATAAGTCTTTATTAAAGCGTATATTACGCGTGATAATAATTCGGTCGAGACGTGGCACTTAAATCTAGTAAATATTAAAAACATAAAAACTTACTAAGTATCTAATATACACATGTGTATTTACTTTAAATGCTCTTTTCTCTTGCCCTTTCGCTCGTTTTACTATTAATAAATACACTTTATACCTAAAGACGTAAATCTTATTTTAATTTAGTTTAAGATTTATAGTAAGCTTCGTAACGAGCGCTAAATTATATTATTAAAAGTAATTACGAAACCACTAATTTAATATTTTTAGTAGTAACTACTAATTATTCACGCGCTTAAGGCTCCTGTTATATAAGTAAATACCTCTTAGTACGTATTTAATAACTAGTTTGGCGGGGAGATTTACAAAGAGCCTTATTTTAATTCCCTTATTAATTACTTTTTAGTTAGCTCTTTCGGCGCCGTTATTTAACTTATAAGTTAAAGTAAGTAAAAGCTCGAGTTTAATACCGAGCTTCTTAACCTAGTTCTTATATCTCGTGAATCCGCGCCTAGTAATGACTGCCTTTTCCTAATCGTGTTTTAATTTATATATTAAAAGTCTAAACTATTTATAAACCTAGCGTTTAAAGCTCTCGATACATTTGAAGATTATATTATACTTTTTGTTTTAGAGAGTATAACCCACGAGTAGTCTACTATACTTATCTTTAAGTAAAAGGAGCTAGGAGTTATTCCTAAATCTAATTAAATAATTGAAGAGATCTTAAGTAACCTTCTAAAATAGTTTAAGTAATTGTCTCTCGATTAGGCGTCTAGAGATTACTTAAGATACGTGAGTAAAAGCGCAATACTTACACTTAATTCTCCCTATTACTTTAGTAATCCTAACATTCCTAGCTGAGTTTATTAACTTTCTTAAGGCATCTGGCCCTAAGTGTCTAAAGCGTAAATGCTAACACATTTCCGTATTTATTCTTAGTCTCTTATACTCTTATAATAGTTTATAGAATTTACTAATACTCCGTTTAAAGGTTAAAAACATTATAGTACTTATAACACTAAAAGGGATCTCACGGGAGTTCGACGAATAATTAAAAAGCTCGTTAAATTTAAATAATATAAGGTTTTATTTACAAACTAACTGTCGTATAATTAAGTAGTCCTTATAAGATCGTTTTCCTCCTTCTAGTATAGAGTACAGTCTATTTTATAATACTAAAGCCCGCTATTAAGAAGACGAGCTTCGGAGATAATATTAATATAAAATCCTTTTATAATAATAACGTCGTAGAGGGTTAAATTAAACAACTCACTATTCTAGTTCTTAAGAGACCCCTTTATAACGCGAATTCACCGTCTTATAATTAAAAGCTAAGAGCTTTTACACTTTATAATGTCCTCCGGTTTAAACTTAATAAATAATCCTGGCTTTAAGAGTAAATAATCGTTAACTAAATTAGTTATATTATAGTTATTAAGAAGAGTACTTGACGACAAGGGGTAGGCTAAGTCTTATATAAAATAGACAATAGGTTAGTAATCTTTTACGAGGCTTAAAAGGATTACTACTTATATTTACGTACCGCTTTTCGCCCCTTTGTCTAAAATATTTCTAAGGAACGTAGACTTACTTTTGCCCTTATTACCGGCGCTTTTAATAGCGTCCTTAGTAGCGTAAAGTAATATCTTGTCTAATTTAATCTATTCTCGTAATATCTTCTATTTATTACTAATAAAGCGTTAATAGATTTACTTTGTTATAACGTCGTTAATTAATAGGTTTAGTTTAATATTACCCTTAAGTGTTACGGCTGGCAAGAGGTTGATACGGCGAGTAGACTCTAGCTTTGTATTTGGGCCTCTAGCTACGCTTAGAATCGAGAAGAAAAGACAAGGGGGAAAGGAGAACTCTCCGTGGGGGAGGGCTTAGGTGTAAATACATAAATGACCCTCCTAATAGGGCCTAGCGTAGTCAAGTGTTATTCACGTTAATATGTCGCAGGCTCGCTACTTAGTCTTCCTTATTAGGCCTAGCGCCGTCGCATAGCCAGCGATGCTACGAGCCCGTGTCAGTTAGAATATAAGGCGCGTTATAGGTCGTAATATTACCCCCCCCTCTTAAAAAACTACGTCCGCGCAGTTATAGCTATAACTATATTATCTTTTAAGTCGTTATAGTCGTTAATACTAGCGTTATAAGCCTCTAGCCACTTTAAGAGAGCTCTTGGCAGGCCTTTGGCATTAAGATACTTTAAATAGAACCTCTTAATTATATATAGAGCTATTATAGCGTTTAAGTATAAGTATTACTTTAGGTCTTCGTCGGCGCCTAGCCACTTAATATAATAGAATAGCTTATTCCGTATAACCTTAGAGCTAAGAATGCCTTTAATTTCCTACTTATCTTACTTAAGTAATAGCTAAATAAGTGCTGGCGTAGCTTTAGCTTGTCCTGGCAAGGGGTTGTCAACGTACTTACAAAGTAAGTACAAGTAAAAGACGGGATAAATTAACTAGTCTTCTAAGAGCTTAATTCTCTAACTCTCTCCTTCCTTAACGATTACCTTAATAAGGCTGTACTACTTATTAGACAACTTCTTTAAAAGTCAGTTAACGTTTTAGTTCTAAGTATTAACTAAAACTAAGTCGTTAACGTCTTAATTAACGGCGCGTCGCCCACAATTCGTTAGTCGTTTTATTTTTTCTTACTAGTCCTTTAGGGACGACTATACGACTTCTATAACTTCCTTTATTTATAAAGTTACTTATAGAGCCTCCTCGCAGTTAAGTTTCTCTATTATTATAGCCGGCGGCTCTAAGTTAACTAAGTCCTAGGAAGTCCTTGGCTTAACACTATTAAGTAACTAAAAAAGAGACAGGCGGCCTAAAGACTTATATAGTAACGTTAATTAGGCGATGTTTATAATTAATAAGAGGTCGCTCTAATTGTCTTAATAATAATAACAAAAGGGACGAAGCCGCTACTTAATATATTAGTTCGTTACTTCTGTCTAGCTGTCGACGTTTAGGTTATACGCTGTCATTAGCTTTACCTTAGTCCCGAGAATACGACAGTACTCCTTTTAAAAGGAAGAGATAAACTAAAGTCCTCGGTCTGAGACAATAAAGTCTAGTATACTAAAGTGTCGAGTTTAATAGATAAGGAAGAGAATAGTTATGCCTTTAGCCGTAATTATATTATTACAAGGTATTAAGACCGGTTTTTTAGATAAGCGGTTAATAATAACTATAGCGAAGTTATAGCCGTACTTATTAAGTAATAGCTTCGTAAAGTCTATTGTAAGGTATTAATACGGCCGAGTAAGTATTAGTAAGGGGTATAAGAAACTAGGGGTCTTATTCTTACGGGCTTTTTGTCGAGAGCAACTATAGTTTACTATATATTAAGTTATGTCCGTGGTAAAGCCGTTCTAATAATATTTACGACTTAATAATGCCTTTATCTTTCTAATCCCCGCGTGTATTATTAAAGGTTGGGAATATATATAGCAAATAAGTGTTGTATAAAGCTCCGGCAGTTTTAAGGGCACTTTTAGGCGTCCTTAGAAAAGTAACTTGTCGTTTATTAGCTCGTAATCTAATAACTATTCCTTGGCTTTTTATTAGAGAGGCTCTAGCGAAGGCGAAGACTTATTAGCCAAGAGCACTTAATTAATAATATTATATCCCGCGATATCGTACGCTATTATAGAGTTAAGGTCTAACTCTTTTAATATAGGGATTTCTAGGTCGACTAGTACTCTTGTATTAGGCTTAAGTTCTAGTTTTGGCTTGTCACGTGGCTTAGTATCGTAGTCCGGGATTATGGCCTTTATAAGTGCTAGGGGTATTGTCTCTACGACTTTAATATAGGCGTTTATAAGATCGACGGCGGAAAGCTAGAAGTCGCTAGTGACTCGCGAGTCGATTTTATTAATTAAAATTAACTATTAATTACGGATAGCCCGCTTACGTGCCTCTATAACTGTGAAGTCTTAATCTCGTCGAGACAAGGTATCGGCTAACGTATTAATCGTCTTAGTATAATATATAATCGTGAAATAGAAATCCGCAAAGAACTTAGCCTATTAAGCCTACCAAGCCGTGAGGTCCTTAGTAGTTATAAAGTACTTTAGGGCTTAGTAGTCTATATAAACAAAGACCTTCTTTTAGGCACCTAAGAGCTCCGGGTAATACTACTTAAATGACCGGAAAATCGCTAATATCTCTTTGTTATAAATCGAGTAATTAAGCTCGGGGTCTATTATAGTCTTAGAGAAGTATCCTACAAGGTAAAAGGTGTTATTCTCTTAAAGTTAGAATAAAACCCTAGCAACGACTTTATTTAAAGAATTAGTCTTTAGCCGCGTTTACTTAGTAAGGTTGTAGTGGCGAAGAACTAGCGTAGACTAAAGGGCTTCCTAAAGAGTTTCCTAGGCGTTTTTATAAGCGTTATTAAAGACGAAGGGGACGTCCTTTTTAGTGAGTATTATAAGGGGTCGTGTGATGCGACTATAGTCTTTAATAAACCGGCGGTAAAAGTTATAGAAGCCAAGATAACTTTATATACCCCGTATATTATTAGCGTATCGCTAGTTTTTAATTACACTAATCTTCTTTAAGTTTACTTTTATACCTTTAACTCTAATAATAAATCCTAAGAACCTTGTCTTTTATACGCTAAACTTAGACTTCTTAATGTCGACTTAGAGTCTGTGTGCTTATAATATTACTATTACTTTCTTAAAGTAGACCTCGTGTTCCTTAAGAGTAGACGAATATATCAGGATATTGTCTATATAAGCCGCGCAAAAGTCGTCGAGGTACTTTATAAGGATATCGTTAATAAAACGCTGGAAAGTTATTAGACTATTTGTAAGCCTGAAAGGAAGGACTTTATACTTATACGTATTATATTAAGTGCGAAAAGTCATATAGTCTTTACTCTCGAGGGACATACAAATACAGTAGAAAGCTTACTAAATATTAAGCTTTATAAAGACCTTTACTTTATAAATATGTATTATTATTTTATTAATTAAAAAGATTAGGTATAAGTCCTTCTTTAATAGGGCATTTAACTTCTAGTAGTCGACGTATAACCGGAGGCTACTATCGGCTTTCTTGGCAAAGAGAATAGGGGCCACATATAATACGCTAGAAGGCTTAATAAAACCCTTGTGTAAGTTATTAATAATATACTACTTAGTCTCTGACAGCTGTTTTTTAATTATACGCCGGAGAAGTTTAAAGGATAAGTCGTTCTCCTTAGTAAGCTCGATTTAGTAGTTTACGCCTTGGCGATACGCTAGTAACTCGTTAGAGGCCCGCCGGGAGAAGAGAGGGGCATACTCTTAATACTCTATAAGGAGCTTCTTACTTACTAGTTCGTTATTTTACGCGTATTTAGCCTTTAAGGCTTCCTTTGGGGTTAAGTCTTTATTTATTAATATAAGCTCGACACTTAATTAGTTTAGGGCCTCTCGCCGGCGACGAATTAATTCTTAATTAATCTTATATACTAACGCCACGAAAGTCTCTACCTTATTCTTCTTAGCTCTCTTAAGTCGGAGGTACGTAGTAAATATTACTATTGCCGATATAAGGAAGATCTTTATAGTAAGCGCCTTTAGTTAGTAATTCGCAAGGGAGGCTCCACGGGCTCTCTTGTCTTTGAGTAGTAATCTTAAATCACGGGATATTAAAGGGTTTAATTAATCCTTTATAATACGCAGGGGCTCCTTGACCTCTCTAGTAAAGCTCGAGGGTCGAGTCGGCGAGACGCTAATAATAAGTCGTATAAAGACCTTTGACTTAAAAGAGTCGTTAAGTGCCGTAATCTTAGCTTACCTCCGACGGTAGTTATCCACGTCTATAAGGGTATCCCTTCGTTTTATATTGAGCTAGTGAGACTTAACGATTAACTTATTAAAACGATTAATGTCGACGAAGACTTACTAATTAAAGTACGGCTTGACTAGTATATCTAATAGCCATTCTAACCGATTACAGTCCTTTATATATAACTACTTTAAGTTATAATACTTAAGGAACTTCCGACTAATTAAGACGTTAGTATTTCTTAAGTTAATCACTAGAAAGGGGAAGTTAATTCGCCGGCGGTTAATTGTTAAGGTAAGTAAGACGGCCGTGTCGATTAGCTTGCCTTTCCTATTATTATAGCTAGTTAAGACGATTAACTAAGGGAGGGATATAAAGGAAATATTAAATTGCCTAACGAGTTAGTACGCGAAAGAGGTTTTAATAACACTAAAAATATTAACTCCAGTATTAATATATATAAGTGTCTTAGTAAAGAATCTATTCCTTCTTAGTTTAATATTAATTAAGAATTATCGCCTTTTAATAAGAGTATAAAAATTAAATATTAAGTCCTTTTATAAGTTATAGCTTATACTAAGGTATAAGTCTTTACCACGGCCTAAGAGTTTTTTAATAGCTCGTTAGTCTCTAAATCCTTACTAACGACTAGTTAAGAAATCGACTTATTAAAAGCCTAGTCTTTACGGCGCTTAAGACAGTCGCTAGCCTAATAGCCAGTCCTGTTATAGTAGAGACAAGTGTTAAAAGAGACGTCCTTAGGTGTAAGAGGAGGTACAGGGGACTTTAGTCGGCGCAAGACGGGCGAGGGAAAGGGCGTACACTAGTAGGTATCTGACGGTAGTCTTAGACTTAGGGTCGGGGGTCTTCTTACTATAATAGCCGGCGTAAAGGAGGTAGCACGCTAGTTTTCTTTCTTTAAGATGCCGCGCGAGTCGTTAGTATTAAAGGTTACGCTAAGTTGAGCTTTATAAGTCGAGGCGGCCTCTTTTAAAGTAATATTACGACTCTCTCAGTCTATAACGGCTAAGAACTCGTCGAGAATAATATAATTACTATTTATCTTGTACTTTTTAATATAAATTATGTGTTTAAGAGTTAGGGATACTTTTTTACATATATCCTCGAACTAGCGGGAGCGAGAAATCTTGCCTATAATAACGTATAACGTGAATTTAACACGGAAATCGTTATACGTTATATTACTTATAGTAAGTTAATTATATAGTCTCTTAGTAGCTTAGACCCGGTTGTAGTCGAAGAATCGCTAGTCTAACGCCTTTAATACGTCGGCTATTATATTAAAGGTCCTAATATAATCAAGGTTTATATATTAAAGGATAATAGTCTTAGCTTCGCTAGTAGTACACTAGAAGTAAGCCTTAACCTAAGACATCTTATTCTTAGAGTTATTAAAGTACTCTTTTAAGAATAGCTTTATTTTTATCTTTTAAGTATTATATTTAATATCTCCCTTATAATTATTAAAAGGGAGTTAAGAGTACTTGACCTTAAAAGGCTCTACTACTCGGATCGACATATCTAACTTCGGCAGATAATAGTCGGCGGTTAGCTAGAGGTCAACTATAAAAGTACGTGTTAACCGGTCAGAAGAAGGGGAAGAAGTGTAAGTCTCTTAACGAGGGTTATTAGCGACATATTAAGTAAGGGCTTATGTAATAGCAGCGGCGACAGTAAAGCTAACGGAGTCCATAATTAACTAGTCTACCTTTGTTTGTTAAACAGGGGTAAGGCCCTCTATATTAATAGGCTTTAGCGATACGTCTAAGAAGTTCTGGGGTTTATCCTCTAGGGCTGAGTCGAATCTATTAAAGCTCTTTAGTTCTTTCGAAAGAGTCTTAATAAAGGGGACAGGAATGTCTATAAAGCTTAGCCGTAAAGGGGCGCTTCTTTCTTTAGAGCTTCGCCGACGAGGGGGAGAGGTCGGCAGTAATAGTAAGGTAAGGTTAAGGGGTGTTTAAGGTGGTTAATTAATTTATTAATTAGACATGTGTTCGAACAAGGGCGCGCATTAAGTTACGGCAAGGTAAGTTAACTACGAGAGGATATTTAGCTTTCTCTAGGACAGTCTGTTACTAAGGCAGAGAGGTACTTATTTGTCGAATAGGCTAAGGTATTAAGGCTTGTTATTAACTTACTATAAAGGCAAGTCGACAAGGCGCAAGACTAGGTGAGATATAACGCTTTATAGTGAAGGGGTATTAGTCTTTTCTTATATTACGACTAGTAAGAGGTTAATACGGCGAGTAAACTCTAGCTTTATATTTAGGCCTCTAATTACGCTTAGAATCGAGAAGAAAAGACAAGGAGAAAAGGAGAGCTCTCTATAAGGGAGGGCTCGAGTATAAATATATAAAGGACCCTCTTAATAAGGCCTAGCGTAGTCAAGTGCTATTTACGTCAACATGTCGTAGGCTCGCCACCTAGTCTTCCCTATTGGGCCTAGCGCCGTCGCATAGCCAGCGATGCTACGAGCCCGTGTCGGTTAGAATACGAGGCGCGTTGTAGGTCGTAACATTAAGGTCTTTTATATAGACCTTCTTATAAATAGTAAGTTAAAGTCGAGTATAATTTAAAGGGCTCCACTTGTAGGTCTGATTATTCTAGTAAGGGTATGACTTCTTAGAGGATTTCCTTCTTAAAGGTTTGCGAGCGTCCTTATTAGCTTCCGAAGTCGCTTTATTATTAAACGATTATTCGCTAAGTGTTGATTTGTAATCAGTGCCTCCTGCCGGTTTCCAGAACATTCGCTTATCCGGTCATATGACCTTTCTCTTCTAGACGATTCTAAGAGTAATTATAAATCAAAATGATTTATAATCAACCTCAGAAGATTCTGGTAAGCCTATTACAGTATATATATAGAGCCTTAAGCTCTTAGGTAGTCGCAACTCAAGCAATTCAATAATCACTTCAAATCATGTGTCGTTTCCACATATTGATCTGCCAACTTCACACTAAGAGTAGCGAAGTGTCTATAACCTCGGGTTCTATAACCTAATAAAAGAGCTTAATACTAAGGACTTGATTTATTAACGTAAAAGAAACGAGCTTATTAATTAATAATATAAGGAAGAGAAAGACCGAGGGTCTTATACTCTTAAATTTTCTTACTGTAGCGCTTTGCCTATAAGTGATTAATGTTCTTTGTCGTAATTAGGAAATTAATTATACTAATTATTCTTTTCACGTCTAATACTTTATATAGCTAAGCTTTCCGAATTAGCTCCTAGTAAGATATAATCTATACGCGAAGGTTGCTTTTCCCCTTAGTCTTAAGGGATTCCTAGTAGTCGTTTTGTGTCTAAGTTTAAATCGACATTTCCGTTTAATAAAGTACCTCCTTAAAAGAGCGAAAGATTACTTAAATATTTATGCGCTTTTCTTATACTACTCGAGCTATTATAATACTAAAGAATTACTTAGCCATGCTCCTCTCGATTTAGTCGTAGAGTTTAAGGTAGTTAGACACTTAGGACTACTAAATTACACTTTATAAGGCGTGCTCTTTAATCTTAGCCTCCGCTTACTCTTAGAGTGACTTAGGGGTTATAAAGTTAGGCCTTATTAATAACGCTAAGAGCGGTTTAAATATTTTAGAGTTACCTCCTACGCTAAGGGTTAAAGGCGTAAACGTTTGATTACCTCTGTCCTCGGAGCCTAAGCTAACAATAGTTGCGCTGCCTACTGCAGTGTTCGAGGATTTAGGAGCTCTCCTGGCGTTTCTTAGAATTATTGCTTAATTATTAATTGCCTAGTTTTTAAGTTGCTCTCCGTAAGTATATATAAAAAGCTAGTAGTCTATATTATTTTTAGTATTAGCTTCCTCAGCGAGCTCTTTAGTAGTTAGAAGAGTAATGTTAAAGATTTCGGTTAGAGACGTAATATCTTTTCTATTAAGGTCGACGTATAGCCAAAGTCTAAGTATGTTTATTATAAGCGTAAAGTGTATAAGCTATATTAACTAATCTTCTAGTTTGGCACATAAGATCTTAGACGATAAGAGCCTAGTAAGTTCGTTAATACTTGTGGAAGACATATTAAATAATCGATATGTAATTATAGAATTAAAGGTAGAGATTAAATAATCGTAAAACTTATTAACTAAAAGTTCTTCTACAAATGCGCCGTGTAGCTTAAATAAGACAGGTGTGGCTCTTAACTATCGTATAAAAGAAGAGCATAAGTTTAAGGGTTTAAAATATTCTACGATTAGTTAAAGGTTAAAAGGTATATTCTAAGATTAATTAAATTAAGCGTTGTCCCTTTCAAGAGAAGAGCTAAAGACTAGGTTTATATACCTGGAATGCTTACGCAAGTATGCACCAGACCAAGGAACTGCGCTAGTGCGCGACATAACTCTTATAATTTCCTCTAAAGCCTTAATACAATTAAGCCTTTATTCCCTTAAATTAATTACTCTTTTTTATAAATTTCTTCTTTATAAATTTTAAGTTTATAATTACCTTTAATTACTTTTATAATATTAAACTCTCCCTCTTTAATTTAGCTCTTTATTAATAAGTACCCTTTTCCTTTATAGCTTACAAAGCTTGAAACATAAGCTTTTATTATAAGAGCTTAAAGCTAAATTAATTCTAATAAGTTTAATACTTCTCATATAACCTTAACGAAACCAAAGCTCTTTATATTAATTAACGAGCTAATTAAGGTTAAAAATAAGATACGAAAACAAGATTTAAAGAACTAATTAGCGAATGTTTTTAAATAAAAAGGCCCTCGTTAATTTAAATTATTATTCGCTTTGTAAACGTTAAAAAAAGTATACTTACTAATTACGCGAGTATTAAGTTCAATACTCTCGTTAAAATACCTTAAATATACGATATTTAACCTTATAAGTTTAAATACGTTAATTAATTCCTCTTATAATACCAAAACCTTTTTAAAAGCAATTAATCTTTAATAATAAGCTCTCTCTTCAAAGTCTTCTACGAGTACTTTAAATGAAATATACGTTAATTAAAGTTTTTATAAAAAAATATAAACGAAACAAATACTTAAAAGTACTCGCGATTAATAGGCTTAAAAACGTTACTTTTTAAAAGTAACTTGTAAATTAATTTTAAGCCTTTTTAAAAGTAAAATTTTCAAGACTCCTTATAATTAAAGAGTTTATAATAAAAAAAGACTTTTTAAAAGCAATTAAAGCTAATATCATAAAATAATTAACAAGATTTTTTTAAGAAAGTACGTGTATATTTAATAAGCCCACTTTTATACGACGTTTAATGTTAAAAATGTAATCTCTTTAATATACACCACCCTCGGTAATTAATTAAATACTCTCTCTCCCCGAAATTATATTACGGCTGGCAAGAGGTTAATACGGCGAGTAGACTTTAGTTTAGTATTTAGGCCTAATGCTACACTTAGAATCGAGAAGAAAAGACAAGGAGAAAAGAAGAACTCTTTGTAAAAGAAAGCACTAGTATAAATACACGGGGGCCCTCCTAATAAGGCCTAACGTAGTCGAGCGCCATTCACATTAATATATCGCATACTCGCTCTTAGTCTTCCCAATTAGGCCTAGCGCCGTCGCATAGCCAGCGATGCTACGAGCCGTGTCGGTTAGAATACGAGGCGCATCGGAGGTCGTAACAAATTACTCTTATTTTAAAATTAAAAAACGCTATTCGTAGTTTATTACACTTTACTCGAAAGTAAAACTTACTTTTACTAATAAAAGCTCTTACCCCTTAACAAAGCTTAATAACGTTTAAAAGATTATTCTTCCCAAGCGACTTAAGTTCCTTAAGTTTAATAAGTTTTATATAACTTTTAAAAAGAAAAGTTAACTTATAAAGGCTTTTACAAGTAATTTCATAATAATATTAAAGTTAAAATACTTTAATTTAATTTATATTAAGAGTAAATTTACTTCTTTCTTTTAAGAAATCATGCCTCTTAAAAACAACAACTTCTTACGCTTTATTATTAAACCTTAATTTATAAAAGTAATCGCTTTTCTTTAAATTCTTTTAATACCCCTTAATTAAGCACTTCGAAGCTTAACCTTACTTATCTTTAAGTATTCTTAATTATATTTTAAAACGTAATTCCCTTTAATAAAGTACCTCAAAACTTAACCCCACTTACCTTTGAATACTCTTAATTACGCCTTAAAGCGTAATTACACGTCAAAATGAATGAAACTCATCTAAACCCTGATGGGTAGGCATGTAAACGGTCGAAGGCTTGCCGAGCTCAAAAAATCCTAGTAGCCGCTGGGATTGTGGATCCTGAATATGACTCCTAGATTCGGTAGAACCCCAACCTACCACGCGCTCAACATGTCGCTTCGGCCATTGGCGAGACCTCCTTCGTGTAGATTTCTTAGACAAATTGGACATCTTACTGCATGCATATTTCCGAAATTCGGCAAAGAAAATCCGCAAAGAACATATGTTTGTTATGCAGTAGAACAGCTGACAATTTGTTAGCAGTTGCACACTGATCTAACGAAATGGGAAGGAGGCAACATACCAAAGAATCATCTCTTTGCGACCCCTCGCTGCTTTTCTCACTGTTAACAGATCAGGTCACGGGTCAGATCGCCAATCATTCAGATAAATTGGTAGTAGAAGAGTTACTGTTCTAAGACTGTAACTACAGGTGCTTATATGCATCTACATACAATAGGCAGAAGTAGGCAACAAAGGAAACAGATGAGTCAATCATCATGTGATAGAGTCCCGTGACTCAATGCAAGAGAGTACCAAAGAGGTCAAAACAGCTCTCCGTATTCTAACAATGTACAACTGGGCATGGCCGGGACCTTTGTCACATCTACTGACCCCTGGCCAATAATCTAGGAAATTTCTAACACCTGAGTCATGACTGCATGATCAGGACCGGTGAACATGTCATGGGCTTGATGCCGTGCACTCTTGTCTCACTCGCCTAATGAAACTCCGTGCTTGGAAACTGGACTATTATGATTAATTTTCCGTACAGGTTATGCCGAACTTCTAAATATTATACAATATACACACTTTCAAAGCCTTACTCAAACATCTCCATATATCGTACACTCAATCTCGGGCGCAACAGGTAGGAGAACTTCCAGAATTTCTTCCCAAATTTTCTCCTGCAATTTCGAACCTTCTTCAGACCGAACAAGTGTCCCGACACTGCAACCTTTGGTTAGCTGACATTCTCCAACAAAGATGGACGGACTACGGACCTCGCGATCTTTTGATGATCCAGGTACTGGCCATGCGCCTCCGGCCCCCGGATCGCACCATCCACAACACACTTCGCACGCTCTGCGTTCGTTCTTCCCATCAGAAACTGAAGCACCTTCAGAATGAATACATCTCCATCTTCCCGCAAATTCGATTTGCAGAAGCCTGGAGCGACGATATCCACAATGACGGCTGGCTCGCCACCAATCTTTGGAGTGAGTCGTGCTACCGCATCCACCACATATTGAACGAGTAGTTTGCTGACGGAGTACCTCTCTGCAGGATTCGAGCTCGTCTCCTCCCACATGATCTTATCGTTTAGCGTTTCGAGAATGTTTTCCGAATGCCGTTCCTCGAACTTGGCATCCATATGGCTATCGATTCCCAGGACAGTCAGATGCGGCTTCGATGAAGGGTGTTCTCTCCTACTGCGGACAAGAATAGGGATGAGCAACAACATCAGAAGCGCGGTCGACAAAACGTTGACCTGGATCTGGCGCTCGAAGCCTTCATCGCTGATGTGCCATTGTGAGCTGGCCAAGCCTGCATTCATGATAGCCACATCGAGTCTCTCTAGACTCGCTGCCCGCCTTGTGAAGGCCTTGACACTGGCGAAGCTTTCCAAGTCGATCTCCCATACTTCGATAACTCCGGTTCGTCCTGTTGTAGCTTCGATATCGCTTTGCGCTGCCACCCCTTTCGAGAGAGTGCGGACTCCGAGGATGACTTTCGATGCACCAAGAGACACGATATGTCGTGCTGTCTCGAGCCCAAGTCCTGTGTTGGCACCAGTAATGATAACTGTTTGTGATGCGAACGAGTCAGGAGGTGGGAGGTGAAGTGTCCGGAATCGTTGTATGAAGAGAGGAAGGAAAGGCATGGTTGCCTCGGTGTTGATGGTTTGGAAGATAAGGAGTTGAAATCAAAATGTTGAATTGGTTGGTATCGGTTGTCAAGACTTGCTAGCTGGAGGAACTCTAACATGAATCGCAGGGCACTGTTTTCATATATAGCGGAAGCCATGGAATGACTGCCCGACGCTCAATCTACAGTGGGAGTCAATCTGCATGGGTGGCTGTGGAAGACAATGACGCTAATGATTTTCCGACTAAAATGGGTTGCTGTAATTGCATCCCGATCAATCGTCTAAAAGGAGGAGCTTGGATTCGGCTGTGATTAGTAAACACGGTTGCTGTGCCGATTGCTTTAAAAATAAAGGCATTCTGAGTTTCGCTGCCACGCCTTTCCGGACTACGGGTTGAGAAAGTCTGATTTTTTTGAAATGCAGACCATAACCCTGTCCATACTGTAATGATCAAGTCCCATCCTACTGTACAGCAATCCTAGCGGACATTAGCAACTGGCCGACGAATGTAGGACGCGTCGAATGTTCGCCTACGTATGAGAAATCATGAAACCCGCGATACCGTCCCCAGGAAACTCTAAATACAACTACGTAGCAGTGGCGAAGGCGGGACAATCACTACCCCGCAACCGGCAAGCACTATTGCGGTGTACGGCCGTTAGACGCGGCTCAAGATACGTGCACCTGGCCGAGGAATAGTTCACATTATTTGTGCATCAACATCAACGATCTGTGTAGCAAACTTCAGTCAAGTACAAGAGGATTTTTGTCTCCCGCTGTAACCACGATCTATCAGCGACTTCAAACATGTCTTCGCCCCCAAAATGATCAGTTCTCATTACCAGGTATGTTATGTCCATTAAACCGTCGCCCCTTCTTTTCTTCTGATGATATGAAACTGATAATTTTGACACTGTAGCTGCTCGGTCGGTTCATCCGGTCATGCTCTCGCCAGAGGAATGTACCATGTGCGTTTGGCGAAAGGTGTTGCTGGACAGCATCTCGTGTCTCGCTCTTATATTTGTTCTGCCTGCTTAGATCGTGAACTTTAGTCTCAATGAAAGCCGCAACAACAGTGGAGATGGAATCTGCATTCAGCTCGAGACATAGCCTTTGCTTCTGCATTGCGGTGTCGAGCGTCTTTTCGATTTCTGGCCAGTTGCGGCTAGAAACTACCCATTTAACACGAGTGGATATAGACGAAGTTTGCGCGATAAAATCTAATAATCTTGGCAAATCGACTACGCATTCCTCGAGCGCATCGACAATCAAATACGTATCATCTAAATTTGGATCGTGTAGAATGCTAGAGAAAATCTTGGTCAAAGCAACCCAGGCATTCGCATCTTCAAAGAGCGCCTTGCCAGTTTTATCGTAACTCGCTTGCACATGCGAGACAAGAGATGGCTGCTGGTCGACTAGTAGATAAATCAGACCTCGTAGCAGAGCTGTGGCACGGTTGATCCGGGAGCCTGGCAAAAGAAGTACGACAGAAGTGCAGACTTGGCCAACGAATTCTGTAGTTCATCGGTAATACCGCAAAGCAACATTGTCTTGCCCTTCCCAGGGTCGGCCTTGATCCACAGTAACCGATTGTGTTAGCTGGTACGCCATTGTTGAAAGTCGGAGGTTTCTATCACCCATCGGTAAGCCTCTTGTAGTAACCCTCCTTTGGTGGCCTCGATACGTTCCTTATCAAGGCGGGGGTCGGTGGGCCGTAAGTCTTGCATACGTTTCTGTATTTCGCGAAATTTGTCCCACAGCCGATCGAATGCTTTCGCAACTCCCTCGCTATAGGCAGGGACCATAGAGACACCGAAGATGCCCAGCAATGAGTACGCTTTATACTCCTCTTCCCTCGTTTCTCGATGTTCTATCCACCGCATACGCTCATCAATGTGAAACTGAGATAACGATTTTGCTTGGAGCGCAGAGGGGGAGATGTTTGTTGCTTTGCAGATTTGCTTCTGGAGAGAGCTCTTGTCACCAAGTCGTTTGCCTTCGAAGGAGAAAAACTCCACCGAAGCAGGCAATAGCTTTCTATCCAATGATGAGACAAGTGAGCTTACAGAGGTACAGTACCGCGCAGCTACTGTATTATGGGGCAATCGGGGCTGTTCCCTACCAAGATCGTCACTCGCTTCGATCCGAGGTACGGAAGGTACTGACTCGCATGGCGATGGGAATCAGGCACTTGAAAATGCTGCTCATTCAGTTGCAAACTCCTTATCCGCATGTATGTCGGATCTGGCAGCTGAATTGGGACTGACGGGTCGCGATGGAGAGCAATTCTGCCCTGAAGATGATGTTTCCAGTCCTGGTGTATGATTCGTACATCGAGAAGTTTTCTAAGTGGTCCCATCCTCAAAGCGGGCCAGACTTGTGCTGTAATGCTACTGATTCCACGCAATAAGGGGAACCACTCTAGATTGGGCCAGGTAAGAAGGGGAATCTCTTGCCCAGGCGCGGTATTTGCCATAGCAAATGAATAGGCAACCAGAATAGTCGACGTGGCAAACACTTCTTGTATGTTTACTTCGGTCAACGATGCAGCCTCTTTCCTCATGAGTCTTACTGCAAGGTCGTGATGAGCCATTGCTGCTTGCAAATGGGAGGATGTGCCGGAAAAAGTGTCATGCGCTTGACTGGTGTCTCCCTGCGCCCCCCCCCCCCCCCCCGGGCTGAACTGGCCTTCTCAAGGTGAGGCTCATGCATAGCTGACACGGCAAGCAGCATATGCATTAAGCAACTGCTGCAGGAGGAGAGTTGGGTCACGGCAGTTTTCCAGACCTGTTGTTTTCCCTCCAGGAGGGAGAGTGTGGCATATGTTCGTGCCGTGAAGTTGCTAAATAGGTTGAGGCCTGCCAGAGCGATCCCTGAAATAGGTTCACCAAATTGCACCTGTTGGGCTTGATAGGCTCCTGGGTTCGATGGCTCAGCCCGAGCTCCTTGGCCAGCCCAGAGGAAATGCAAACCACCCTCACTTCCTGAGTCAGGTTGATCGCCATGGTTCCTTTTCCTCTGGGCTGGGGATTCCACCGAAGGGAGCGCTTGCGCGTTGGCAAGAGTCTGGCTTTCCGGCCGCCTCATTACAGGTCCCGACGACAGTGGGCTTTCCTCTAATGAGGGGTCAATATGCGGACCTTTGGGGGCCACAGCCTGGTGGGAAGACTTGCTGGCAGCGGTCATCAGATCCTGTTCGGATGGATACACGCATTGGATTCTGCGGAAAGAGCATTTGTCGCAGATTGGCTGGGTTTCATCACACTATGGCGGACTTAGCAACAAGGACCTGGCAGAGTTGTGGGGATTCGCAGGTAAGAAGACATACACACCTTCACTCTACGGGATCTGCACGTGAGGCACCCTATGTGTGACTTCGTGCGAGAAGATCTGGTTTTCCGATTCGGACCCGGAGAAGGCCCTCCAGGACCACCGAGCGGCGGCCCCCAAGGGCCAACCTCTTGCAAAACTTGTTCATTCATTTTGAAGTTGGTGGTGGCGCCGGTGGCGTTAAAGGTGTAATATGCATGTATGTCTCTAAATAGAGAATGCTCAAAGTGCCTAAATGAGTGCCTCTTGTTGGAATGCTTCGCAAAGAGGAATTGGTAATATGCAGTGATTTGATTTCCCAGGGGCTACCTAGACTCCAGACAGACTCTCGTCTTCGTGTATGTGGGAAGGATAGAAGATGATATGGGGAAGGAAAGAAGGATGGCTGATGAGGCCTGCGGACAATACCGTGATAGCCAAGCCTGGTGCGTTTTCTGTGTTGGTGCAGGAGAATAGACTGCATTCACGAACACGACCCGCCTTGGCGCAATCCACCTGACCGACCACCCTGTGGAGCCGGCTGTTGCTTGTGGGGTGCGGATAGTGCCGCTTTGCTTCCTCACCCTCATGACTCATCTGCATCTCGTCTCTCTCGACAACTTTCCTTCACACTATCATATCGTAGGCTCTCACGGGTTTTCCTTTAGGTAGTATTTGGGGTGGTTCGACAAAGAACAAGAGAAAAGAAAACAAAAGAAAAGAAAAGCGAAATGTATTCGCCGCAATATGAAAAAGTTGGATGGGTTCTGCCACCCTTAAAAGTAGATCGGTCGGATCATCATTCGGAATGATGCAACTTGCTCCTCTCGCATTCGCTGACTACGATCCCACTGTTGATAAACCTTAAAAGTTCACAAAAAGTGGGGCTGGAGATCAATTGCGAATTAGTTTAATTTCAACTCCACATCAGGGTCGACAATGCATGAGGATTGCCCGAGGCATGGAACAGTTTCTCAGTCATGGAGCAGTTTCTCAGTCTCAGACATATCAAATACGATGGTTTGCTAATCAACTGGTCGTTTTGCCAAGACTCGTCACTTTATCAAGTCAACGCGACCCCCGCCAACTCCTAGGGAAAGCAATGCAGTTGGCGAGAGTCAAGCCTTGTTGGCAGATTTTTGAGTTTCATGTCCGAAAATGTTTTGTCTGCCGAGCGAATAGATTGCCATGCCTGGAGCAAACTTTAATGCGTAGCGATGGTCTAGAAAGGCTTCTTATCCATGCCCTTCGATATGGCCATGCAAAACGCACAGATGTGAGAAAACGGAACCATTTTGACAGTGTGTTTTATTATTGCTTAATCTCTAACGGCCGTTTTCTTATCACTAAATATCCGTCCTCTTCAGACCTCCCGTCAATCGCGCTTTCTACTAATGTGACATTTAACCTTGGTGTTGAACCTGGAGACTTCCGCGCAAGCCTGACATCTAAGACTACAGTATAGGCTACTCGTTGCAATACCTAACTTCGCCCCGAAGTCTGCATAGCATAGATGTTGAAATCACGGGTTTTATATCAACATTTGATTTCGTCTGAAGTAGAAGCGTCGTAATTGGTGTGGCTGATTTAATCGTGCTGGACCCCTGAGGCCTCACGTAATCGCGGAGGAAGGGTGATTAGTATCGGGTGACTGTGTGCACTGCAATTGCAAAACAGAGTTTCTTTCTACGGGGGATGGAGTAAGGTGGAATGTGCAGAATGTTCATTACACCTGTCTCGGAGCCGTCTATGGTCCGAAACCCGGCATGGCTGTCGTCCAAAGCTTCCGCCTCAATTGAAACCGACGTCGTTCTTCGTACTCGGACATGGTGAAAATTATCTATGTTCTATGTTTACATATGTACTTCTCGAATGTTGTACTAAAAAGAAGGGGTTCACACTAGTAAAACGTCAGAATTTCATGAGATTCAGAAAGTCTCTCATAAAGAGACTAAGCACAGAAAAGACCTGGGAACAAAGGACGATGCATTCTAGCGGTGATTAGTTGGCACACCAGCCCAAGCCCGCCAACTTTAAATCGGGATGATTACTTATTGGCGAGGGGGGAAAGTGCGGAAATCGTTACATTATTACGGACGTAGTCACCCCAGGTTTAATGCTTCATAATAAATGTCAAATGTGGCCAATAATGTCGTATGAGCCTGTTGCAACGGTCTTGCATTGCCTGTCTGTGAAGTTGCCAGCGGCAGTCCCTCCCATGGCAGCCGACCTCCGACGTCACTTGCCCACCATCACTCGAATATAAGTATCTCTTCCACAGCACGGTCAGGTCATCAACATCATCCATTAATCAGCTATCGCTTCGTAGAAGTACTTATCGACAACGTAAGATTCCTCGAATGGCGAAATCATCCTTCAATCCTACCAAGGATATTCCTGACTTATCCGGGAAGGTCTTCCTAATCACGGGAGGTAAGTACATCGCTGAGTCTAACTCGAAAATGGCGGGCGCAAATACTGACTAGAACAAAGGCACCGCTGGATTGGGCGCTGGTACTATTACAGCCCTCGCGGCACACAAGCCGGCACACATATACTTCACAGGACGGAATGAATCAAAAGGCAGCGAAATCGTAAAGCAGCTTCAGGCAAAGCACCAGGATGTTCCCCTCACCTTCATCAAGTCCGATATGACCAGTCTCGAATCAGTACAGGCAGCCGCGAAGAAATTTGAGGGCGTATCTGACCGTCTCGACGTCCTTGTTTGCAACGCGGGCATCATGGCCGTCGATGCCGGCACCAGCAAAGACGGCTATGAGGTCCAGTTCCAAGTTAACCACCTCGCACACGCGCTTCTCATTAAGCTGCTCCTGCCAACGATGCTCCGAACAGCCAGCCAACCCCGTGCGGATGTGCGGATTGTCAGTCTCGCATCCTCGGCGTACAAGCAGGCTCCTAAACTCGGCATCGAGCTCGATACCCTCAACAGCGCCCAGGCGAGCCTCGGGAACCCCATCAACCCAGGTCACAAGTGGAGTCGGTACGGCCAGAGCAAGCTCGCGAATCTGCTGTATGTTCGCGAGCTGGCGAAGCGCTACCCGGAGATTCTGTCCGTCGCGGTACACCCTGGTGCTGTCATGACTGATCTTTGGAGCACTCTTCCGTTCTTCACACGTCTTCCGGCACTGGTGTTAACGATGAGCGATAGAGTGTCGGTGGAGCAGGGGCCTTATACACAGCTGTGGGCAGCCACGTCTGAGAGGAGCGGGATCAAGAATGGGGAGTACTATGAACCCATTGGGGTTCTCGGGGAGAAGAGCACAGGCCCGTCGCGGGATGCCGGTCTTGCTGAGAAGTTGTGGGACTGGACTGAGAAGGCGATATCAGCATTCAATTGATAAGCTGGGGTGCCGTTGGGAGGGAGGGATACGTACGTGGGGGTAGATTTGCCAACAAATGACTGCGCAAGTTGTAACTTTACTTTACATTAATATCAATCGGTCCGTGTTTCTGTTCATCGGTAGACTTGATAGATCCATGCATGCAGTAAGTCTCTATTCCATCGGTCTTGAATCTCTGAATAAGTAGGCTATTTCGCACTATTATAAAATAAAGATTACTTTTTATATTAAATTTTTAAGGGAATCTAATAAAGTTTGCTTTCGTAAAGCTTATAAAGAAGTAATAATACAATTAGTTTTTAATACTTAACATATTATAAAAAATATTAGTATAAGGGCGGTTAGCTTAACGTTTAATACTAGCGCGTTAATATTATTTAGTAATCGTAATTTTTTAAATAATAAGTGAGGATTAACTTGGTTTTAGCGTAAGAATTACTAAAGACGTCAATTCTTTTTAATAAAGTTTTGTTAATTTAATTTGTTTAACTTATAAGAGAAAGCATTAGTTAAAAGATTATAAATTCTAGGACGATACGTAATTATAAAATTGTAGTTTATTAAAAGCTTTACTTATCTTGCTTATTAAGTATTTAATTACTTAAAAGTTATAAAGTATTCTAAAGCTTTATAATTTGTTATAATACGAACTTGGTAAAGGGTTCTTATTAACTTAGTTTTTTAATGCTTAAAATATTTAATAATTGTTAATATTTTTTTATCGTGCACGATACAGTTAAGCTTAGTAGGTAATATAATCTTTAAAAAGAAAGTAATAGGGAATTAGTCCTTATTATGTTATTGTAACGACAGGTATGCTTCGGCTAGGGCTCGGCTAAGGTCAGGGGTCCGGAACAGGTCCGACTCCCTTCGGACCCCCTATATATATGGCTCCCTCCTGTACAATAGCTCTGTAGTTTTTGTATTCTAAGTATTAAGTCTTCTTCTACGTACCAAGTCCCCTTGTGTCGTTACAGTTATCAAGGAAGGGCCCTTATAATAATATTATTACTAATATCCGTTTTTAAGAGATTAAGCAAATCTTATTTATAATATCTTAAGAGAGGTGTAGACGTAAGAGTATATTTTAAAAGGTTAAAGGTATTTTCACATTTTATAATAAAGCAAAGAGAAACTTTATTTTTAATAAGCCAAATAAGAGGTTTTATTATAATACCGTAGTTACGAATAAATCTCTAATAAAAGTTATAAAAACTAAGGAAAAATTACATACCTTTAATAAAACTAAGGTAAGTTTACTTACGAATAATAAAGATTTTCTTAGGATTAACTTTTAAGTTAGAGATTAATATAATAAATCCTAAATACTTAATATTATGACTTTAAACTTATACTTCTTAAGATTTACTTATAAGTCGGTATTATTAAGGCATTAAAGTATCTTTTTAATATAAGTTTAATACTTAAGGGGATTTTTAAAATAAATAAAAACGTCGTTTAAGTATATTATATAAAAATAATTAAGGTAATTAAAAAAGATATTATTTATATAACGCTAATAAGTGGTAGGGCTATTAGTTAAATTAAATAAAAAAACCTTTATACTTATAAATGTTGTATTTTGTACGAAAGGTTATATATTTTTTTAATACTAAATCTATTCGAATTCAATAAAAAGCTTATTAAATGTCTAGTTTAGTAAAAATACAAGTATTAGCTATACGAGCTGAGGTCTTATTATTTAGTTTTTTAATAAAGAAAATAAGGGTAATAAATAATACTTAAGACAACTTAATAAATCCTTTTTAAGTTATTTATAATATATTCTTTAATAGCCTTAAGTTCCTTAGCTAATATCTTATAAAGTGGTAAGTACTTAAGTACTTTCTAACCCCTTTTTTAAGCTTAATTTTATAATTATATAAGTAATAAGGGGAGAAATATCATTTTCTATATTAAAAAATACGTGAGTTTAATTAGCGAATTTTAAGGGAATCTTTAGTTCTACGTCCAATTCTTAAATAAAAAGTGCAAATTATATAATTAACTAATAGTAATTAATAAATTTAATAATTAAAACTATTATAGTAGCGATTTTCTCTTGTTCTTAGCTTCTTTAATTAATTAGGGTATTAATATCTTAAAGTATTATCACAAATATCTCGTTTCCGAACTTCTGTTTACTTAATATATAAAATACCATAATATTAATTAAAATGATCTTTATAATATCGTTTCCAGCATTATAAGTAAAGTATACCTACTTCTTTGTATATTAAAGAAGTAAGAAAATTAAGAAAGGGGAAGTATTTATAATTATCTTATAAGCGAGAAAAAGTTAGGTTTATATATTTCGAAGTAAATTTGTATAATCCTTAGTATACGTTTTACGTATAAGGGAAACGAATTAAGGGGAGTTTATTTTGTTTTAAGAGTATAAAAGCTTATCTCGGTACTTCTTATAAACTTTAACTTTTCCGCTATTTATATGCCTCGTGATATAAGAGTTGTAATATAATAATTGGCTTATTAGCCGGGAGTAGGTAAAAGGTTCTAAAACGGTTTCTTTAAGATGGGGCCTGGTGGGCCTCCAGGTCGCTTGTCTCGACGGACAATTCCTTCACATGTTCTGCCGCAAGTGCGAGATTCGCTGACTAAAATAAAGGATGATGACAACCACCAAAGCATGTTGACATGTGTAGTGATCTGCCAAGTCCGACACCACAGACACCCCACTCCCACTACCGGGATATGCCTCCCGGCAGTGCATTCGCGGATCAAGGCGTTTGAGGTCAGATTGGTATGTCGCTTCGTTCATATGCTTCCATTCAAAGACATCTTGTGCACAGTTGAATGCTTCAGGTGGCCTGGAGCCACAACTACATCGACAAAAGGCCGGCCATTGGCACGCCGACGGGGAAACCACCACGTCGTCGATGGAAGATATAGAGGAAGAGCGACAACCAAATTTAAAGACCTCTGTCAATTCTGAAGGTATGCCTTCACGACCCATCCGCATGTCCCAAGAGTGAACGTTGACAACTTTTGGTGTGATCAAGGGGTCCATACCACTTCGTCAAATCGTGCAGCAGCGCAGCATTTTCCCCCTCATATAACATTACAACAAGAATTATGAGGAATCTTAAAATGTTCAATCTCATACTTCTTGCCGACCGCAAATTCCTAGGTATCGTCTGTACTTTCAACAAGTACATCCTCTGGCGCCAATAATTCATAAAGCTAGGTTCTATCGAGCACTCGAGGGAAACCTCGACTCTGCGCCTCTTGTTGCCTTTAGATTTGCCATGTGGACAACTTCTCTCGGGTCCGAGTTAGAGCTGACTCGCTGCTTACTCGAAGGCAGCAACGCGAACGCAAGTCCGACGTGGATTTTGTTCCTAACCCTAGCATAAAGATCGGTCCCAAAAACCTTACTTGGAAGGACGCAGTGATGGTGACGCGTTCCGGGCCGCTCCCAAATACCGAGAGCGACGGTGGTCGGGGTAATTAGGCTCTGTATAGAGCATTTTTGGAGACTGCTGTCCGTTTATTTCTTGCTTAGTTGTCCGAGGCTACAATTTCGGATTACTTATGAACATGTCTTCGTGGACTTATAAGTACCTCTAGAACATAGGACAGAATAGAGAATTCCACCCACCAGAAGCGGCACCAACATCAACAGCCCCCTTCCAAAACAGTCCGCTTCAAACAATAGAAGTTTAAAATGAGAATCGCCAACACCCTCTTTGCTGCCGTCGCGGCTTCTGCTATAACTATGGGCAGGTAAATATCAACCAGAAGATCCCCAAGCTTGTCAGACCATCTTACTAACTAACGCCTTACTAGGCTCGAGACTCGCGAAATTATCCGTTCTGCTGGATCTTCCTCCCTCATCGATCCCCCGGTGCCGCTAGCCCAAACCGTCAAGACCAAATATGCCGACGTGAACGGTATGAAGCTGGCCTACCGACAGTTTGGCAAGCGCGGCGGCAACCCAGTCCTCTACTTCAACCACTTTCGGGCCACTATGGACGTCACTGATCCTCTGCTGTTTAACTACATCGCCCAGTTCCGTGAAGTGATTCTGTTCGACAATTCCGGCGTTGGCCATAGCGAAGGCAACGTCTCGACCACCGCCGAGAACATGGGCGACAACGCTGTTGGCTTGCTCAAAGCCCTCGGCGTCAAGAAGGCCGTCCCCTTCGGCTTCTCTTTGGGCGGCAATGTTGCTCAGTATGTGTCCTGGCAGTACCCCGACCTCGTCGAGAAGGCTGTCTTCTCAGGTACGCAGTCTGGTCCCGGTCCCGGTGTTACGAGAGGCGACCCAAAGATTAGAGAGGTCGCTTCAACCCCCGGTGAGCCTACCGAAGAGCAAATGGCGTTGTTGTTCTTCTCGACGACAGAGACCAGCCTAGCCGCGGCTAAGGACTGGTTCAAACGGAGAACCGATCGCCGCGTCAAGGGCGAAACGCTCAGCGGGTCTGTCATGGAGCCTGGTGCCACGGCGCAACTGATGGCCCTCTCCGCCTTCACGAGCAGCCCGGACAACTTTGCGCGCCTGCAGGATATTAAGGCCCCCGTCTTAGTCACTAACGGAAAGAACGACATCATGTCGCCAACAGTTAACAGCTTCATCTTGCAACAGCAGTTGCCCTACGCATATCTGCACTTATACCCGGACTCGGGCCATGGCCATCCCTTCCAGTTCCCTAAAGCCTACGCCCAGGCTCTGAAGGATTTCCTCGATGTTTGAGTCGACATAGGAGGAAGCTACAGCGACCCGAGCTTTCGGACGGATTCGTCTTGTAGAGACACGAGCCTGCATATATCATCGCCCATTCAACCCCACATTTCAATTCTCTTTACACGGACAACGCTTTTTAGCAACGACGTGGTTTACATGTACTTTTTAGTTTAACCTTAGTTTAACCTTAATCTAACCTTTATTTAACCTTTTTAGCTCTTACCTGATGAAACCTGAAGACCACGGATTGCACGACGTACTGAGCTATATTCTGTAACGTTCTTCGTTATCAGCTACCGACTTCCGTGAAGGTAGTAATGTTCGGTTGTAGAGATAAGTGTATCAGGGTCAACGAAGTAATAACCGTATATCACTTCCTAAGTAAGGTGTGTTACTAAGTATAAAGATTACTAACTACTATCCCGCCCTCCATTGGGGTGGCCCGATGCAGCATATAGCCTCGTATCTTAAGAATATAAGTGCATGCACGGACTAGAATTCCAGATAAGTTTAATCATATACGAAGTATACTCCTCCTATCTGTTTTCAATCCTTTCGAATCGTGCACGATTGATGGTTTCAAACACATCACAGCAGTGATTAATAATCTTGTCCGAGGCGTACGACATATGCAACTAGATTAGCTCGCGTTTGCGGGGTACGACAGTTTTAGCCGAGGATGCTCAATCTACGGCGATCCAGCGATTAGTGACAGTGAACCTTCATGCTCTTAGCACGCTAAGTACTGTCTAATTATTAGCTATTCAAGCGCAATACAATCGAAGGGTCGAATGCAAGATTGAGTACGTGCTGTCAACCCGCTCTACGAAAGGTTTCTAGCGAAGAGATTAAGGTCAGTCGATAATTGGTTTTAGTTCGGGGGAGCACAAAGTCGTACGTACGAATCCGAATCCCCGCATCAAGCCAAATCTTTCGGCTCCGCAGCTGGGACACGGCAGCCGCTCTGAGAAGTCCAAGCAACGATCGATGCAGGGGATCTCAGCCTACCGAAAATGTATGAGTAATCTTGACGGACTTTGGTTAAAAACTCAGACAGTCACACGGTACTCAAGTCAGGGGGCTTCGTATGTCCATCATACGGAGATCGATCGCACTGATAAGCGAATGGCTGTTGATATGAATTGACGTCAATTGCAAATTGATAAATAAGTAGTTAATCAGACAATCAATTTAAGGCATATCTAGTTTAATTTTCTGAAGCTAATTTAGCCCAACTGTTGCAAATAAGTAGTGGCACCAGTGGCACACTCATACATCCATGTTTGGGCGTCAGACCGTCTCTATTATGTTTGTGATGTGGAATGCATCTCCCTACTGACCCTTGCGGGCGACTACGGCCGTAACGGTGAGCGGACATTTTATATTTGCGAATCGTGCAGGTCAAGCGGGCTTTTAGTCCCGCCCAAAGCAAAAGGATCCATTCGCGCATTCAAAGGGCCACGGCCAAGATCGACGCGTTGCCGTACCCAGCACTAAGCCTACCGAAACGACGCTTGACGACGAGAATGCATGCAAAGCATGCCTGTTGTGGGGAAGCAAGCGAGCATAACAAGATCTTCAGATATTTTTCAAAGGTCAGGAAAACAGGGTGTCCATTAATTGCGTGCGCCAGTTGTTTGAGCAATAGACTCGGAATCGGATCAGTAGGATTGGCCGAGATGTGTACGAATCTATGCCCGAGGTTTAGCTGCCGAAGTTAAGATCGTTAAATACTGCTATGTATCTTTTCAGGCTGGAATTTTGATACCACACAAGTACATGAACGAATAACTGCTCCATTTGAACTCTGGTGATTTTCATACACAGTATATAAACAGAATAGAGCGTCGAGACTCAAAACACTTCTGCCGCTAGCGTTCCACTATAGGCATCTTTTCCTAGATCTAACCGCAGCACGCTGCCGCGCTCCTGGTCGTGCTGGGGCCTGTCTATGTGTGTTAAGCCTTTCCTTTCCATTCCGTCTAATAGGTCGTTAAAGGCTAATTACGATATTCTTAGATTTCCATTGCTTGCGTCTACCGCTTGTTTTTCCACCTATTGTCGAAGTACCCCGGGCCACTACTCGCAAAAGTCACGGACTTATACTCTGTATACTACAACTACATCGGCGACATTCACATTGACGCTTTAAGATATCATGAGCGATATAGTAAGAAACATGCGAGAGCCCTTCGATGCCACTGCTAAGTCATATTTCCCGCCAGGCACCCTTGTCCGGTACGGTCCCAGCAAACTCATTAACAACTCTGCTGCTGGGTATAGTGGTAAGAATGCCTGCGCACCCTGATTAAGCAGAAACGGATGAAGCTAATATAAAATTCGAAGACATATACTCTTATAGCAAAAACATAGGGAAGGGTCGGGAATATGACACCTTGGCAGAAGACCTTATATCACATAGAAGTATCCTCAGCACAACGGATAAAAAAGAACATAGCCGGAAGCGCAGGGTAATTGGCCAAGGATTTACCGAGACTACTTTACGAGGCTACGAAAGCATTATTTAGTCAAAGATTCAGCTATTTTGTGAAAAGATACTAGATGATGGGAGTAACGGTTCCTCGGGAGGATCTCAAGAATAGTCTTTCCTCGGAACATGGCGGAGTAGTATGAGTTTTAATCTCAAACGATATTCGGGACAGTATCGCGATGTCTGACTACTCGTGTTTAAACAGGCAACTACCTTTCCTTTGACATCATAGTAAATATAGTGTTTAGTTATCCTTTAGATCTACTGTCCCGACCGGATAACCGATTTATCGTTTATACAATCGACAATATAATGTACCGTGTCGGAGTATTATTATAGATTTTATAACTACTAAAGTGGAAGGCGTCTAAGTAGATTATTTTAAACGGAAAATCGTTAGCTAACAGATTCGTCGAAAAGGCTACACAAATCGCTATGGCAAGACTACAAGTGGCTACTCTAAAGGGTCATCGAGATACCTTCTAGAACTTGATTAACACAAAGGATTCCGAGACTAGTAAAGGCCTTCCGATCCCCGAGTTAACGTCTCACCCCCCCCTTTGGCCCACCCCCGCCTTTGGCCCACCTCGCTTAATTCTAACACTTCCTATTTAAGACTTAATAACTCTATTCTGCTTTAACTTCTATACAAGATATTATAGAGTCTAATTCTCCTCCTAATTCTAATTCTTTAGGTTTAATCTAGCGCTCTTTAGCTACAATTTAAGCCTCTTTAATAATATAGATTGTCGTAAACTTAGAATTTGGACTAGTTTAAACCTTCTTCTTTTTCTTCGGCCTTAAGTACTTTAATCTCTCTTTTAACTCTTTAATCTTTATATTTGCCTTTCCTAATTCGTACTCCTTCTCGTCAATTCCTTTTATAACCTTCTTAAAAAGTAAACGTTACGTCGAAAGTTAGTTATGTGACCCACTTATTAAAGTGTGAATTTATAAGTATAAATCTTTTCGCGCCTTTAAAGTCTATAACTTAATTAAAGTATTAGAAACCTTTAGAGATAGTATTAGTGTATCTTAAGGCTTTAAGAGCGTTAGATCTGTCGATTTATTACTGTTTTCTAATAGTAAAGGGCTTATTAGTAACTTAGTAATAAATATTAGCTATAAACCTATAGTTCTCTACCCTGACTTAATATTAGAAGGTATAACACTTTCTTGACGTGCCTTTTAATAGTAAATAAGAAAGTTGCGCTTATTAATTAATATAAAATCGATTAGAGAACTTAACCTTTGTAACTCTTTCTAATAAGTACACTTAAGTAAGGAGAAAACTGTCAAATCGAGAGGTTATAAGACGTGTGACGTATATATAAGTAAGAATAAGAGGTAGATATTATACTCGAGGCACTTTTAAAGGAATTCTATAGTCTCGTGGCTCTTATAGCCGTCTAGAATGAGGAGTCTTACTAAATGATCACGTGGTTACGTCTGAGAGATAAACACTTTTTTTTAGCTACTCTAAAGCCGTAGTATTAATAGTCCACTTATTTTTAGTGGCTATAAAGTGCCAATTATTGAATATCTTTAATTGAGATAGAAACTATTATTATTACACTAACTTTCCCTTGTAAATTACTAGTGGTTATGTCGAAACTCTAGTTACAGAGATACACTTAATAATTGTCGTCTAAGCACGTGAACTTGGCTATTTTACTTAAACCTTGCGTATTTCGACACTCCCTATAATATATTTATTTAAACTATAACCTTCTATAATACTGGCTTCGTCTATATTCTATCGTTAATTAGCTAAAATAACTCTAATTGCCGGAATATCTAGTTTTTAGAACTAAGGCTGTATAACTTCAGACCGAGCGCAATTAACACGTATAGAATCAACATATATTTGCCTCTTAGTCTTAAGAACGAGATTACGAGCCAAAAATCGAGTCATTTAGTGTTTTCCGAGTAGTTTATAGTCCCCTTAAAGAGCTAGAAGCCTCTCTCTAAAAACCCGAATCTATACGTATGTAACTCTATAGCCAAGAGCCTCTTAATTCAAAATCTAATTAGTCAATTGTTCCTCTACAACTATAGGTAGTCTTTGTAAGTGACTAGTAGCCTCTTGACGTGGTTAAGTCGTGGTGTTGCGGTGACGGAGTGTAGACCTCGGAATACCCCACTCAAGGGATGCCCTTCGTACTGACTTGCTATTTGCGATCTCCTCAAGCGCACATATGACATTATACTTAGTATATTAAGGCTTTAGGATCGAAACAATTCACATTCTAAATTTCAGACAAATCGATTGAAGAATGAGGATATAATTAATTATTAAAGTTGAGAGGTATAAGTAGCGGTGAGTTAAGCGAGGTGGGCCAAAGGCGGGGGTGGGCCAAAGGGGGGGTGAGACGTTACTTATTAAAACAATTACTTTAATAGTCGCTAGTACATAGATCTCCGTCAGCCAAATCTTAATATTTTTACTAAGAAGCTAACACAAAATATGATTAGTTTTATTAGGGTCTAATACTATAGCATCTACTTTTACAGCAATATTTTTCTACCTCTCCCGAAACCTAGAAGCTCTTATTAAGCTCAATGAAGAAGTGCGTAGCACCTTCCAGGACGCTAGTGATATTTATGCCGGCCCTAGGCTTAAATCTTGTACTTATCTTCGCGCCTACGTCGACGAAGCCATGAGGTTAAGCCCGTTTGTCTCTTTACCCTTATAGCGCGAGGTCCTAGTCGGCGGAGCTAAGATTAATAGAGAATTTATCGGCCAAGGAGTCACTGTCGGGACCGGAATATACGCTCTCTAACACAATCCGGCGTATTTCCCACGGCCTTTCAGATACCTCCCCGAACGCTAGATCGGGAGCGAGCATAACCCAGTAGATGTTACGACCTACGATGCGCCTCGTATTCTAACCGACACGGGCTCGTAGCATCGCTGGCTATGCGACGGCGCTAAGCCTAATGGGGAAGACTAAGTGGCGAGCCTGCGACATGTTGACGTGAATGGCACTCGACTACGCTAGGCCCCATTAAGAGGGTCCTTTATGTATATATACTCGAGCCCTCCCTTACGGAGAGCTCTCCTTCCCTCCTTGTCTTTTCTTCTCGATTCTGAGCGTAGTTAGAGGCCCAAATACAAAGCTAGAGTCTACTCGCCGTATCAACCTCTTGCTAGCCGTAACAATAATCGTACACCTTATTCAACTTCTTTATACTTATTTATCTGTATCTTTTTTATCTCTTAGTAGTTTACGAATAACAAATTGTCCTCGTTAAAGATTACCTCCCTTTTGTCGTTAAAACTATTACTCTCACTGATAGTAGCGCTAATCTCAGCTATTATAAGCGCAACGCGTTATCTTTTTTTGTTATTTAAATATTCTTTATAACTCGCATATTTTAAAAAATTAGTATTATTAGGAATTATACTTATTTTATTAACCTAACGAACTTTTATATTCTTAAGCTTATCTTTTTTTCTTTGCTTTTTATTTTTGAAACTAACGAAGTATTATTTTATAATTTCTCTTTAATTATTTCTTTCCTTTTTTCGCCTTTTTCTTCTTATACGCTTCTTCTAAACCCGCTCTAATACCATTAACCGAGATATAAACTATATCCTTTACGATAATTAGGTTCTTAATAATAATTGCAATACTATAAGTAATTCTAATTTCCTTAATAACTTTACTTTAAGTAGGCCTATTCCTAAAGTAATAATACTTATTATACTACTTAAAAGCTATTAACTTAAAAATATTACGCTTACGAGTATGATATATTAAATTAAGAAATTAGAGATGAGATAAACTTTAATTATCTCTCGCTTTTTACGTACGTTATAAATTCGAAAAATAAACTAAGCCCCCTTCCTTGCACCCTTTACTTTTATTCACCTACCTCTCGATTAACCTAATATAGCTAACACCCCCCCCCCCCAACTATTCTTAAAGAGGAATAATATTCGCCTATTAACCTACTTAATAGACGTGATTTGAGTATCGACGAGGCTGCCGATTACCTTTCGCGCTAAGGAACTTCTTCCACGTCCCTTCTTATATTTATCCCCCTTCTTTCTTTCCTTCTTACAACCTTTTTTTCTCACTATAACCTCTTCCTTTTTCTACCCCAACTCCCTTTTCCCTTCCTTCCTTCAACTCCCTTCCCTTTCCCTTCCTTAAGCATTCGCAGGTCTAGGTACCCTTCTAACCTTCGACTTCTCCCTTCCTATATTCAAGTCAATTTCCTGTCTGACGACGTACTGCTGGCGCTCGCTTGCGTTCTTGATCATGAAGGAGATGCAGAAGTCGCCAGTCGCGTTCTTGTTGTATTGCATTCTCCGACCAGCCGATTAAAATCAGTTCGATGCGGTCTCTTGAGAAAAGCTGATCAGACGAGAAGTACATTCAGAAACTCATTCAGAAAGCAGATCGAGTTTTCATTTACGCTGCGACAGTATACCGTTTTCTCATAAATCCACATTTCCTAGAAAGCGACAATCTGAATTGCTTCAAGTGAATCCCGTCAGCCGTTCGTCCACTAAAGAGCCCGACGATATATACCTGATAGTATTGAAAGACCTAACTACTGAAGATTACGATGAGAACAACGAAGATGTCACTACGCTATTCAAAGAGATTGTTTAGTCTATCAGCCAGCCAAGTGGCAAACAAGCATGCCCATTTCTCTGACTAAGTGGTTGGTTCACTCAGTCACTCAGTTTGCTTAGTTCACACGGTACATTCGGTTTAATCAAGGAGCAAGACAAATACACCTTGACGAAGGTCAGACACGATCAAACCAAGCCTCTGATCCTGTGTCTCCTCTTTCTGGCTCTCCTTCTCCCTCATCCATGCGGGAAGATCCTGTACTAATATCTCTCATACGCCATTGATTTCCCAGACGTGTCTTATTTATCATCTTCGCTTTCGCCCAATATCTTTTAAAACTAGTCTCTTCTCGTCTCAAGTAAATCCACCTCACAAATGATCAGACTTGGTCATGGGTACGGGTTTATCCGGATATATCTAAATAAAGGGTCCCTGGGTATCTATCTAGCCAAATTTTAGTAGCTGGGTATAAAAGGGGCTAGATTCCGGATTTTCCGGGTATTTTGACTATTTTTAGAGTAAGTTTAAGGTGCCCCAAAGCTAAATTTCATTAATATCTAGTCTTCAATAACTAGAATATCGTGAGCTCGTTACGCACTAACAATAGGCTCTAGTAGCTCTATAACTCTCCTATCTACGCTAATTAAAATATCTTCCTCTTCTTAAGCTAGTACTAGTAGTCCCTAACTACGTAGACAGAGTACATACCTGACTATATCACTTGCAATTCGTGTACGTTTCTTAGAGATCAAATTGCCAGCTTCACTAAATACGCGTTTTAAAGGTGCTGAAGTTGTAGGAATAGCTAAGAAATCAAGAGCTATTTACGTAATAATCGGAAACTCTAAAGCTTTACTAATTAGGTAATCTCTCTACTCTTCCGGTATGCTTTGACGAAAAAAAAGAAGCTCTGCGTACTACCGCTCAAATTTAGACAATATCACACCGGGAGCTCTAGGTTACGCAGGAGGAGGTACTTATTACGCATTCATATAAGTATTAAAACCGTCGAATAGGTCGATTCTCTATGCGTCCTCATTAACTACTTTATTAATTAAACTGTCTCTTTCGTACTATAAAGCCTCTGTGTTGATTTCAGCGAATTCAGCCTCTTGCCTGTGATATTCCTTGATTTTAATAGCTCTGCTTTTATAGTTACTAAAGACGCATTCAAAATAGTGCTTTGCCTTAATATATTAAGGGGAACGCGTGCCTCCGTCTGCATTAAACAAAAACGACACTATCTATAGCTTATATTAGGGGTCGCAGATTATAATAATAAAAGAGTGACGTGTAACTGTTAATTTCTTGAAGTATTTATTAAGAACGTCGTGTGTAGAGGCAGCGGCGAGCCTAAGGGATAATCGGTCGTCGCCATATTGCCAAAGGCTAAGTTAGCGCAAAATATAAAGGTAATTAAGAATAACGTTATAAAGAGTCGCATATTTCTCTACTTGCGATTATACTATAGACCGCGAAAAGAGCTAAAAGAATATTGCTAATTCCTTTAAAAGCTTCCAATCGTCTTTAGTTAGTATCATATATTACCGTATAGACTCATCTTACTCCTACACACTTAATACAGCCCTAATAGCTTTTTCCATCTTCAAGAACGCTATAAGCATATTATCGGTCGAATTCCATCGCACTAACATGTCACAAATAAGCTCTAAAAACAGTATCTTAAGCGTGTTACACATATCCTTTAACTGTTACTATAGGACCTTCCGACTCTTAAAAATCATAGCTAAACAACAAGCTTTATAAAAGGCCGACCACGTTAATTAATCTTCTAGAAGGCGAGCTCGTCCTACTACTTGTTAGTAATGATTCCAATTGTCTAATACTACTGAACTAACTAATTTCAAGGCTATTTTATTAGGAAAGATCAGTCATAGGATACGGGAAATATACTAGCCTACACAGCGATATTGTAAATATAAGCACAACACCTCATATTACCTTTAGCTCTATTAAACTTGTAAAAGAAGTACACTTGCTCTCTTACTCCTATTAAATCGTATCAATTAGCGCACTTAGCCTTAAATTCATAAAGTATAGTATTGTTTAGTAATGTCTAACCCCCCCCATTCCGGCTATTCCCTTATTCCGGTCACCTCGCTTAATTGCAACACTTCTTATTTAAGACTTAATAACTCTATTTAGCGTTAACTTTTATATAAGATATTATAGATTTTAATTCTCCTCCTAATTTTGATTCTTTAAGTTCAATCTAGCGCTCTTTAGTTATAATTTAAGCCTCTTTAATAATATAGATTGTCGTAAACTTAGAATTTAGACTAGTTTAAACCTTCTTCTTTTTCTTCGGCCTTAAGTACTTTAATCTTTCTTTTAACTCTTTAATCTTTATATTTACTTTTTCTAATTCGTACTTCTTCTCGTTAATCCCTTTTATAACCTTCTTAAAAAGTAGACGTTACGTTCGAAGTTAATTATATAACCCGCTTACTAAAGTACAAATCTATAAGTATAGATCTTTTCGCGCCTTTAGAGTTTATAACTTAATTAAAGTATTAGAAACCTTTAAAGGTAGTATTAGTATATCTTAAGGCTTTAGGAGCGTTAGATCTATTAATTTATTATTGTTTTCTAATAATAAAGGGCTTATTAGCGACTTAGCGATAAATACTAGTTATAAACCTATAGTTTTCTACCCCGATTTAATATTAAAAGGTGTAATACTTTCTTGACGTGCCTTTTAATAGTAAACAAGAAAGTTGCGCTTACTAATTAGTATAAAATCAATTAAAAAACTCAACTTTTGTAGCTCTTTTTAGTAAGTACGCTTAAGTAAGAAGAAAACTATTAAATCGAGAGGTTATAAGACGTGTGACGTATATATAAGTAAGAATAAGAGGTAGATATTATACTCGAGGCACTTCTAAAGGAATTCTATAATCTCGTGGCTCCTATGGCCGTCTAGAATAAGGAGTCTTACTAAATAATCACGTGGTTACGTCTAAGGAATAAACACCTTTTCTAGCCACTTTAAAGCCGTAGTATTAATAGTCTACTCATTTTTAATAGCTGTAATATACTAATTATCGAATATTTCTAATTAAGATAGAAACTATTATTATTATATTAACTTTCTTTTGTAAATTACTAGTAGTTATATTAAAACTCTAGTTATAGAGATACACTTAATAATTGTCGTCTAAGCACGTAAACTTAGTTGTTTTACTTAAACCTTGCGTATTTCGACACTCTCTATAACATATTTATTTAAACTATAACTTTTTATAATACTAGTTTTGTTTATATTTTATCGTTAATTAGCTAAAATAGCTTTAATTGCCGGAATATCCAGTTTTTAAAACTAAGGCCGTATAACTTCAAACTAAGCGTAATTAATATATGTAAAATCGACGTATATTTGCCTCTTAGTCTTAAGAATAGGATTACGAGCCAGAAATCGTGTTATCTAGTGTTTTCCGAGTAGTTTGTGGTCCCCTTAGAGAGCTAGAAGCCTCTCTCTAAAAACCCGAATTTATACGTAGGTAACTCTATGACTAAGAGCCTCTTAAGTTAGAACCTAATTAATTAATCGATTCTCTACTACTATAAGTAATCTTTGCAAGTGGCTAGCGGCTTCTTGATGTAACTGAGTTGTTGTGTTACGGCCTTGAAGAGTAGACCTTAGAATACCCCACTCACGTGATGCCTTTCGTAAAGACTTTCCATTTGCCACTTCTTCTAAAGCGCACATGACGTTATATTTAGTATATTGAGGCTTCATAATGTGAATAATTTATATTCTAAATTTCAAGAAAATCAATTAGAGGATTAAAATTTAATTAATTATTGAAGTTGATAAGTAGGAGTGGTAGTGAGGTTAAGCCAGGTGGCCGGAATGCGGGGGTGGCCGGAATGGGGGGGTTAGACGTTACAGTGTTGTCACGAGTAACGGAAACAATAGCGTGTGTAATTCTAAGCCTATTTATAACCTCTAATAAGACCTTATAAAGGTACGCTCTAGTATAAGAAGGATTCGTCAATTCGATAATGTCTAGTAATACAGATTCGTGCTCTCCTGCCTTCGTTTTCCAATGTGCGGTCACAGCTATATAATCTAACTTATTATTTCCAGACCAGTTATTTATAGTTAAAGATATTCGTCCTCTAGTATTAACGTGAAAGAATAGCTTGTCTTTTAAAGCGTTCTCTCCCTCTTTATATCTCTTCTTTATATCCCTTCACAATATTACTTAACTAATTTGCTTAATCTTTAAGTTAAAGAAAGAGTATGTTACGGCTGGCCAAAGGTTGATACGGCGAGTTGACTTAAGCTTTGTATTTGGACCTAAGGCTACGCTCAGAATCGAGAAGAAAAGACAAGGAGGAAAGGAGAGCTCTCTGTAAGGGAGGGCTCGAGTATATATATATAAAGGACCCTCTTAATAAGGCCTAGCGTAGTCGAGTACTATTCACGTTAATATGTCGCAGGCTCGCCACTTAGTCTTCCTTATTAGGCTTAGCGCCGTCGCATAGCCAGCGATACTACGAGCCTGTGTCAGTTAGAATACGAGGCGTATTATAAGTCGTAACATTACCCCCCTCTCCTAAAAAACTACGTCCGCGTAATTATAACTATAATTATATTATCTTCTAAGTCGTTATAGTCGTCGATACTAGCGTTATAAGCCTCTAGCCACTTTAAGAGAGCTCTTGGCGGGCCTTTAGTATTAAGATACTTTAGATAGAACCTCTTAATTATATATAGAGCTATTATAACGTCTAAGTATAAGTATTACTTTAAGTCTTCGTTAGCGCTTACCCACTTAATATAATAGAATAACTTATTCCGTATAACCTTAGAGCCAAGGATGTCTTTGATTTCCTACTTATCTTACTTAGGTAATAACTAGATAAGTGCCGGCGTAACTCTAGCTTGTCCTAATAAGGGGTTATTAACGTACTTATAGAGTAAGTGCGAGTAGAAGACGGGATAAATTAACTAGTCCTCTAAGAGCTTAACTCTTTAATTTTCTCCTTCCTTAGCGATTATTTTAATAAAGCCGTACTACTTATTAAATAACTTCCTTAAAGGTCAGTTAACGTTCTAGTTCTAAGTATTAACTAATACTAGGTCGCTAACGTCCTAATCGACGGCGCGTCGCCTACGGTTCGCTAGTCGTTCTATTTTCTTTTATTAGTCTTTTAGGGACGACTATACGACTTTTATAACCTCCTTTATTCGTAAAGTTACTTATAAAGCCTCCTTACAGTTAAGTTTCTCTATTATTATAGCCGGCGGCTCTAGGTTAATTAAGTCCTAGGAAGTCCTTAGCTTAACGTTATTAAGTAACTAGAAAGGAGACAAGCGGCCTAAGGACTCGTGTAGTAACGTTAATTAGGCGATGTCTATAATTAGTAAGAGGTCGCTCTAGTTATTTTAATAGTAGTAGCAAAAGGGACAGAGCCGCTACTTAATATATTAGTTCGTTACTTCTGTTTAGCCGTCGACGTTCGAGTTATACGCTGTCGTTAACTTTACTTTAATCCCGAGGATACGACAGTACTCCTTCTAAAAGGAAGAGACGAATTAAGGTCCTTAATCTAAGATAATAAAGTCTAATATACTAAAGTATTAAGTCTAATAGACGAGGAAGAGAATAACTATGCCTTTAACTATAATTATATTATTATAAGGTATTAAGACCAGTTTTTTAAACAAGCGGTTAACAATAACTATAGCGAAATTATAGCCGTGCTTGTCGAGTAGTAACTTCGTAAAGTCTATTATAAAGTGTTAATACAGCCGAGTAAGTATTAGTAGGGGGTATAAGAAACTAAGAGTCTTATCTCTCTAGGCTTTTTGTTAAGAGCAATTATAATTTACTACGTATCGAGCTATGTCTGTAGTAAAGCCGTTCTAATAATATTTACGACTTAGTAATGCCTTTATCTTTTTAATCCCCGCGTGTACTACTAAAGGTTAAGAATATATATAGCGAATAAGTGTCGTGTAAAGCTCCGACGGTTCTAAGGGCACTTTTAGGCGTCCTTAGAAAAGTAATTTGTCGTTTATTAACTCGTAATCTAATAACTATTCCCTGGCTTTTTGTCAGAGAGGCTCTAGCGAAAGCGAAGACTTATTAGTTAAGAGCACTTAATTAATAATATCGTATCCCACGATATTATAGGCTACTATAGAGTTAGGGTTTAGCTCTTTTAGCGTAGGGATTTCTAAGTCGACTAATACTCTTATATTAGGCTTAGGTTCTAGTTCTAGTTTATTACGTGGCTTAACGTCGTAGTCCGGGATTATAGCCTCTATAAGTGCTAAGGGTATCGTCTTTACGACTTTAATATAGGCGTCTATGAAATCGACGGCGGAGAGCTAGAAGTCGCTGGCGACTCGCGAGTCGATTTTATTAGTCAGAATTAACTATTAACTATAAATAGCCCACTTATGTGCCTCTATAACTGTAAGGTCTTGATCCCGTCGAGATAAAGTATTAGCTAACGTATTAGTCGTCTTAGTACAATATATAATCGTAAAATAGAAATCCGCAAAGAACTCAGCCTATTAAGCCTACCTAGCTATAAGGTCTTTAGTAATTATAAAGTACTCTAAGGCCTAGTAGTCTATATAAATAAAAACATTTCTTTAGGCACTTAAGAGCTCTAGGCGATATTATTTAAATAACTAGAAAATTACTAGTATCTTTTTGTCGTAGATTAAGTAATTAAGCTTAAGGTCTATTATAGTCTTAAAGAAGTATCCCACGGGGTGAAAAGTGCCGTCTTCTTATAATTAAGATAAAATCCTAGTAACGACTCTATTAAAAGAGTTAGTCTTTAGCCGTGTCTATTTAGTAAAGTCGTAATAGCAAAGAACTGGCGTAGATTAGAGGGCTTCCTAGAGAGTTTCCTAAGCGTCCTTATAAGCGCTATCGAATTTAAAGGGAACGTCCTTTCTAGTGAGTATTAATAGGGGTCGCGTAATATAACTATAGTCCTTAATAAATTAGTAGTAAAAGTTATAGAAACTAAAGTAACTTTATATACCTTATATATTATTAGCGTATTACTAGTCCTTAATTACACTAATCTTCTCTAGGTCTACCTCCACGTTATTAACGCTAATAATAAATCTTAAGAACTTTGTCTTTTATACGCTAAACTTAGACTTCTTAATATCAGCCTAAAGTCTATATACTTATAGTATTACTATAACTTTCTTAACATAGACTTTATACTCCTCTAAAGTAAACGAATATATAAGGATATCGTCTATATAAGCCGCGTAGAAGTCGTCGAGGTACTCTATAAAGATATTATTAATAAATCGCTAGAAGGTCGCCGGGCTATTTATAAGGCTAAAGGGAAGGACTTTATACCTATACGTGTTATACTAAGTACAAAAAGTCGTATAGTCCTCACTCTTAAGGGACATACAAATACAGTAAAAAGCTTACTAAATATTAAACTTTATAAAGACCTTTGCCTTATAAATATATACTATTATCTTATTAATTAGAGGGATTAAGTACAGATCCTTCTTTAATAAAGTATTTAGCTTCTAGTAGTCGACGTATAACCGGAAATTACTATTAGCTTTCTTAGCAAAGAGAATAGGGGCCGTATATAATATACTAGAGGGTTTAATAAAACCTTTATATAAGTTATTAATAATATACCGCTTAGTCTCTAATAACTGTTCTTTAGTTATACGCCGAAGAGGTTTAAAAGATAAGTCGTTCTCTTTAATAAGCTCGATTTAGTAGTCTACGCCTTAGCGATACGCTAGCAGCTCGTCGAAGGCCCGCCGGGAGAAAAGAGGAGTATACTCTTAATACTCTATAAGGAGCTTCTTACTTATTAATTCGTTATCTTACGCGTATTTAGCCTCTAGGGCTTCCTCTAGGGTTAAGTCTCTATTTATCAATGCGAGCTCGACACTTAATTAGTCTAGGGCCTCTCGCTAGCGACGAGTTAACTTTTAATTAATCTTATATATTAACATTACGAAGGTTTTCACCTTATTCTTCTTAGCTCTCTTAAGTCAAAGGTACGTAATAAATATCGCTACTACTAATATAAGGAAGATCCCTATAATAAGCGCCTTTAGTTAGTGATTCGCCGGAGAAGCTCCACGGGCTCTTTTGTCTTTAAGTAATAATCTTAGATCACGGGATATTAAAGGGTTTAATTAATCTTTTATAATACGTAAGCGCTCCTTAACCTCTCTAATAAAGCTTAAAAGTCAAGTCGACGAGACGCTAGTAGTAAGTCGTATAAAGACCTTTAACTTAAAGGAGTCGTTAAGTGCCGTAATCTTGGCTTGCCTCTAACAGTAATTATTTACGTTTATAAAGGCATCTCTTCGTTCTATATCGAGCTAGTGAGACTTAATAATTAGCTTATTAGAATAGTTAATGTCGACGAAGACTCGCTAGTTAAAGTACGGCTAGACTAGTATATTTAGTAGCTATTTTAGCCAATTGCGGTTCTTAGTATACGACTACTTTAAGTCGTAATACTCTAGGAACTTCTAACTAATTAAGACGTCAGTATTTCTTAAGTTAGTCACTAGAAAGGGGAAGTTAATTCGCCGGCGGTTGATTGTCAAAGTAAATAAGACGGCTGTATTAATTGGCTTTCTTTTCTTACTATTATAATTAGTTAAGACAATTAGCTAAGGGAGAAATATAAACGAGATATTAAATTACTTAACAAGTCAGTATATAAGAGAAGTTTTAATTATATTAAAAATATTAGCTTTATTATTAATATATATAAGTATCTTAGTAAAGAATCTATTCCTTTCTAGTTTAATATTAATTAAGAATTATTGTCCTCTAATAAAAGTACGGAAATTAAATACTAAGTCCTTTTATAAATTGTGGCTTATACTAAAGTGTGAGTCTTTGCCACGGCCTAAGAGTTTTTTAAGAGCTCGTTAGTCTCTAGTTCCTCGCTAACGACTAACTAAGAAATCGACTTATCGAGGGCCTAGTCTCTACGGCGCTTAGGACAGTCGTTAGCTTAATAGCCGGTCTTATTATAATAGAGACAAGTGTTAAAAGAGACGTCCTTAAGTATAAGAGGAGGTACAAGGGACTTAAGTCGGCGTAAGACGGGCGAAGGAGAAGATGTACGCTAGCGGACATTTAATAACTGTCTTAGAGTTAGTAGTCTTTATATATAAGTAATAGGAGCAAGTGAAGTCGAATGTTAGTTATCCTTCTTTAGGATACCGCGCGAGTTACTAGTACTAATATTATTAAAGGAGACTCGAGGGGCTTCGCAGACAGTAGTAGTAACACGTCTATTAGCTCGTCTAATAGCGATATTTTATAACTCGCGATTTAAGACAGCTAAGAACTCGTTAAGAGTTATATAATCTCCGGCGAATTTATATTTCTTAATTTAAATATCGTACTTAAGTTTATTTAAGACTTTCTTATATACGTCGTCGAACTAGCGGTTAAGTGAGATTTTTCTAATAGTCGCGTATGTCGTGAACTTCGTACGGAATTTATTATAAGTTATATTACTTATTTATAATTAGTTATACTTAAGTTTAGCGGCTTATACTCAGTTATAGTTAAAGAAACGCTAGTTTAGGGCCTTTAAGACGTCGGCGGCTCTATTAAAGTCTCTAGCGAAGTCGGGGTCTATTCGTTAAAGGATAATAGTCTTAGCCTCTCCCTTTATATACTTAAAGTAAGTATAGACTTACGATTCGCCGGTAAAGAAGTTACTTAAGTACTTTTAAATAAAGAGCTTTATATTTATCTTTTAAGCGTCGTATTTAATTTCGCCCTTATAGTCACTAAAAGGAGTACGGGGGTACTTGACTTTATTAGGCTTAACGGCAGGGATAGTAGGGTTTAGCTTAGGGAGGTAATAGTTAGTAGTAGGCTAGAGGTCTGCCGTAAGAGTATAAGTTGATTAGTCGTAAGGAGGCGAAGGAGTGCGAGTCTCTTGACGCGAGTTGTCGGCAGTATATTAGGCGAGGGCTTGTGTGACGGCAGCGGCGACAGTAGAGTTCACGGAGTCCTTGATTAGCTGATTTACTCTAACTTACTAAGCGGGGGTAAGGCCCTCTATGTCGGTAGGCTCCGGCGATGTGTCGAAGAATCTCTGGGGTTTGTCCTCCGAGTCTAAGTCGAATCCGTTAAAGCTCTCCGGCTCTTCCGAAAGAGTCTCGACTAAAGGGATAAGGGTAATATCGGTAAAGCTTAGCCGTATAGGGGCGCTCCTTTCTCTAGAGCTTCGCTGACGAGGGGGGGAGACTAGTAAAAGTAGTAAGGTGGGGTTAAGGGGTGTTTAAGGTTATTAATTAATTTATTAATTAAATATACGTTTAAAACAGTAGCGCGTGTTAAGTTGCGGCAAAGTAAGTTAATCGCGAGAGAATATCTAGCTTTCTCTAGGACAGTCTACTACAAGGGCAGAGAGGTACTTATCTATCGAATAGGCTAAGGTGTTAAGGCTCGTTGTTAACTTACTACAAGGGTAAGTCGACAAGGCGTAAGACCGAGTAAGATATAACGCTTTATAACAAAGGGGTACTAGTCTTTTCTTATATTACGGCTGGCTAAAGGTTAATACGGCGAGTTGACTTAAGCTTTATATTTAGACCTAAGGCTACGCTTAGAATCGAGAAGAAAAGACAAGGAGGAAAGGAGAGTTCTCCGTAAGGGAGGGCTCGAGTATATATATATAAAGGACCCTCCTAATAGGGCCTAGCGTAGTCGAGTGCCATTCACGTCAATATGTCGCAGGCTCGCCACCTAGTCTTCCCCATTAGGCTTAGCGCCGTCGCATAGCCAGCGATGCTACGAGCCCGTGTCGGTTAGAATACGAGGCGCATCGTAGGTCGTAACAGTTTTGAGGGTTGGTTTTGAGGGTGCTGATATGAGGTTTGCTGTACCTCTAGCGAGAATCGAGGCCTCTGATTGGCTCGGGTATCAAATACAGGGCTCTGATTGGCCCACGACAAACCTTAATTCTAAGAGCCGCATGCCCCTTGCTTTTTAATCATTGAAGCTCACATCACTTATATTATCAAACACTTGATTATGCCTCCCAACAACAAGCGCCAGAAGCTTTTGCCCTTTGCACGAGCTGTTGTCACATATTCTACTAGCGAGGCTATTGTTTTAGATAGCGAAAATGCACTGGCAGAGCCTGCGGTTAGTCCTTTGGAATCAAATCTTTCCCCCTCTCTTGCTCCGTCCTCACAAGGCACCCCTCAACCAGAATCACTTTCTCGCGCAAAACCAGCTACCAGAGTATCGTGGGTATATCGGCACATGCCAGATGAGGATATACAGACTATGTATTTCAATCAATATACTGGGAAACCGGAGTGGCGCTGTAGGTACTGCGAGAAAGCCTACGCTCTTTCAGGGAGCACTAGCGGACCTGGCACACACCTTGAAGTGGTACACAAGCTCTCACGCGACTCTCCACGTACTGCGAAGGCTCAAAATATTAAGAACTCTCTAGAAACAGCATTCGCACAAGCAGCGGCAAATCCTTAAAAGCGACGACGATACGACACAGAGAATATCGAGCAGACAAGTTAGAAGCTCTGTGGACGAGATGCTTGGTCTCCTGCAACCTCTTCTTTAGAATGGTAGAGAATACAGAATTCCGAGCTTTTATCAAATACCTCAACGCAGACGCTGAAGAATTGCTAGCCAAAGATTACTCGACAATTCGCCTTTGGGTAATGCGTCAATACAAGGGATTGAAGGTTAATACTATTATTCCGATGCTCCAGAAAGCTCTCTCTAAGATACACGTCTCCTGCGACCTCTGGACCTCTCCTAACGGCTTCCTTATACTCGGGATTACCGCACAATTTGTTGACGAAGTCGGATATTTACGCAGTCTCGTGCTTGCCCTCAGAGAGATGGATGGACATACTGGTGTTGAGCTTGCTGAGGTGGTTTTTACTATTATCTGCGAATACAAATTTGAGAAGAACTTAGGGTATTTTGTTATGGATAATGCTCCTGACAACGATACTATGATGACAACCTTGTCTTCTACTCTTCGCAAAGAGCTGAAAATCATGTATGACGCTATCCACCATCGAATTCGCTATCAAGGCCATATTATTAACCTCGCTATCAAATCATTCTTATTCGTTACCGACGGAGAGACTCTTCCTGAAGATAAGGAGACGAATATTTACATTGTTACCTTGGAGAAGATCAATCAATGGCGCAACAAGGGCCCATTAGGAAAGTTGCACAACTTCGTAGTATATTTACACTAGATTCTAATGATCTTTACTTATCTAGATGCTAATTCTTCATAGGTTTGGCTCAGCCGGAGTACTCAAAGACTTCACCATTTCATTGAATTAACGAATCAACGTATACCTCGAGATAACGCAACACGCTGGAATTCTTGGTTTATGATGTTACAAGTAGCTTGGAACCTGAGGGAGTTGATTGAGGAGTTCTTTGATATTTACGAAGATGCGAAGGTGACTAACGATCGACTCGACGATATCGAATGGGCCACTATACGCGTAATCAAGGAGTTTCTAGAGAAGCTGTCAATGTCAACAAAAGCCTGCGAATCAAGAAACTCGACTCTTGACCTCACTCTTCCGTGTACCGACTATATACTTTCACAGTTCGAAGCCGGCCAGTCCATATACAAAGACGACGCTATCTTTGGCCCAATGTTTCGTTCAGGATGGAAAAAGATGAACAAATACTACAATCTCTTCGATAAAACACCTGTTTACGCCGCAGCCTTGGTTTTACACCCTTCGCGGAAGTGGAGGCATATTGAGAAGCACTGGGAGAAGGATTGGCTTACTCCATCGAAGACAGCTGTCAAAGACCTCTGGGAAAAGAGATACAATCCTACAACGCCTACGTTATCAAATACACCGAATTCTACAGACCAGCGACCTGCCAACGAGTTCTTTTCGTGGCTAGACGACGATTTGGAAGATGAGGATGTGTATATTCGATATTGCGCTACTCCAGTTATTTCTGGTGTCAAACACGCTTACAGATGGTGGCTCAAGCCTACTCAGCAAAAGCGCTTTCCGAATCTCTCTAAAATGGCTGTAGATTTGCTATCGATCCCTGCGATGTCCGCAGACCCTGAACGCCTTTGATCTGGTGCTAAGATCTCCGTCAATGATCGCCGGGGAAGGCTTACAGTAGAGACTTTACAGGCAATTGAGTGTTTGAAGTCATGGTTGAAGATTAAGGTTACAGCAGACGATTCTGTGGAGGATGAGGATATACTAGTCGAGCTAGAGGTCAAGAATTAAGCCAGGAGGCATGATTTTGCGTGTATATATCGTTATATCGCAATATATTGGGTCAAAAATACGATATGAGAGCTTTATATTGAGGCCGGTACGATATAAGAGGTCTCATATTGCGATAATATCGAGGGGGGCCATATTGGGTCAATATATATTGGTATTTATTATCCCCCACACTGCGCGCGGATGTAGAGGGGATTCTGCAGCTGCATAGCCTCCTCGAATTCCCGCTGGCAGAGTGGCGGCAAGGTCCCAGTCAGGAACACGAATGGGCAGCCCAGGTTGCGCAGGAGCACTAAACCCCGGAGCTTCCTCCGGTACTCGTCAGCAGCAGTGAACGTGAGATGACACTCGTCGATGACCACCCGGTCTAACTCCCCCCGGACACGTAGATCTGCCGCCCATTGCAAGAAGTCATCACTGGAAGCTGCCTCTGCTGATACCAGTACTACCCGGGACCAGGAATCGCGCGCTTCAGGCCAATGCTTACAGTCCAAGCCGGCGTCAATGCAGCGGGTGACCAACTGCCGCTTCAGCTCAGCATAGGGCGCTACGACAATAGTCACCCCAGTCCCAGACAGCATAGCGGGCACCATGAAAATCAGGGTCTTTCCTCCACCGACCGGTAGAACTGCAACTAGCGGGGTCTGCTTTGCTGCAGCTAATCGCACAGCCTCTTCCTGCTGTGGCGTCCGGAACTGGGCATAGTCATCCCGTAGAACTGTCCGTAGAGTTTTCAGAATCAGTTGGTCCTTCCCTGCCTCTGAGTCTGGCTTCTCAAGGCGCAAAACCTTGGGCCGCTTCAAGGGGGTCAGCTCTCTTACGTCCGCTGCACCCTTTCTCTTCAGAGCGGACTGTAATGACGGCTGCTTAGCGAGTTTGAGAAACGTATGCCACCGGTGGCTGACCTGCCCAAAGATCTCAAGGGAGTCGGCTGTCAGACGCTTGAGCACATCAATCGTCACCCAGTAACTGGCTGCCGTCTGACCTATAGCTAGCTGCTAAGTCGTCAGAAATCTATTACATTAAAACTACTTCCTTACGATAACTTATACATATAAGAGATAACCTGAACCTTAAAAAATCGAGCAACAGTCTTCAAGGCTTCTATGACATCAGGGGGAAGCTCTGCTCCAACTGCTGCTGTAAGTCCCCCTCCCCACCATTCCGATCACCCCCCCCCCCCATTCTGATCACCTCGCTTAGCACACCGCTTTTTTACTTACTTACTTTTAATAATTAATAATTATCTTATTTTCTTATCGATTTTCTTGATTTTTGGAATATCAAATGAGACAGTTATTATGCCAAAATGTAACGACACAAGAGCCTTGGCCGTAGAAGGTTGACTTAACACTTAGAATACAAAACTACAGAGCTACTCTACAGGAGGGAGCCATATACATAGGGAGTCGGAGGGGAGTCGGAGTCGGACCTTTGACCTAGCCGAAGCATACCTGTTCCGGACCCCTGTTCGTAACACAAAATACACCGAAGACGATATCGTTCTGGCTATTAATACGGTCGAAAATGGCAAGTCCTTACGATATATCACAAAAGAGTGGGGTATATTATACTCTACTCTCTATAGCTGATGTCACAACACAAACGCCTATTAATAAGCTACTAGTCATTTGCAAAGGCTACTTATAGTATTAGAAGAGTGTCTTACGTATTAGATTTTGACTTAGGAGACATTAGGGTTTAGTGTTACTTATACGCAAGTACGGCTTTTTAGGACCCGACTTTGCGTACTTTAAGGAGACTTTATATTACTCGGAAAACGATGGGTATAACGATTTTTTAAGCGGAACTTTATTCTTAATACTAAAAAGTAATATTCTATTGATTTTATACGTGTTAATAATGTAACTACTGATGTTATTAAGCCTTAGTTCTATAAATTAGAGGTTCTAGCTATTAAGGCTATTCTACTTGAAAATCGATAGAATATGAATAAAGTGGGAATTACAAAAGGTTTTGGAGTTAATAACTTAGTTATTAGGCATGTGAAACGGCGTTTTATTTAGCGAAAACAACTTAGTTCTCGAAATTAGACCTTATTTATTAAGTATATCTTTGTAATAAGTAGGAAAATGACTTTACTTGTGATATATAAGGGGAAATCAGTTTAATAATAATAGTTTCAAGTAAATCTTAACGAATTTAAGTCCTAGTAATTTACAGTAATAAAGAATAGGTAAATAAACGATATTATTATATTAAAATAATTAGAAAAAGTCTTTATTCCTCAAACGTAATTATGTGACAGAAAACCCTAATTATTAGTCTTAGACGGCTATAGAAGTTATAAGACTACGGAATTTATATAGAAGTGCTTAAAATATAATATATTTGTGATGTTTTTACTTATATATATGTCGCACGTCTTATAACCTTTGGATTTATTTATTTTCTCTCTTCTTAAGGCATCTTACTAGAAACACCTCAATTTATTAGTATCCCTTACTAATTTTACATTAATTAATAAGCGCAACTTTTTAATATACTATTATAAAGTACGCTAAGAGAGTTTAACGGCTATAAATATTAAAGCTAATTAGAAAGCTACTAGCTTATAGCTAGTAAGTATAGTAAAACCGTTAATAAGCCGATTACTATTAAAGAATAATAATCAGGAGCTAGAAACTAATGTTTCCAAGGACCTTTAGACTATTAAGGAAGTAGAGGAATCATCAGTTATTTAGTCTACGACGAAGGCTAGTAAAGAACTTAGGTTATAACTTAACACTTTGTTTAAATTATTATATAATAACCTTCTAACCCGCCGATTACTCTTTAAAAAAGCTATTAAAGCTTTTAATTAAAAGTACTTTACCCTTAATTAGGCAGAGATGAAGATATAGCAATTTGAGGCTAAATCAGATCAACTATAGCCACGGAAAAAGCGGAAGGTGCAAATTAGCCTAAATTCCAAGTTTGTAGATATTTAGGCTATCTAAAGAGCTTAAATTATAGCTAGAGATCAAGAAATTGTATTTATTAATTTAGATTCAGTAGGAGATTCTAATGCTATAAAGATTGTATAGAAATTGAAGTGTTGTAGAGTTATTAAGTATTGTTTACAGGTGGTAGTAAAATTGCGGGGTGATCGGAATGGGGGGGTGATCGGAATAGTGGGGTGGGGACTTACGGACCCTTTTCAGTGCTACATCTTCTTCTTCTTCGCCCTCTCTAGCCTTGCGCTTTGTGTTACGTGACTCTGTCTTATTGTCGATATTTAGCCTGGCTTTCTTTACCAACTGCCGCTCTAGTTCCTCGATCCGGAGCCACTTGTGCCAGTAATCCGATACCTTCTCATATTGGCTTAGTAACTCCGGCTGTAGTCGTGTTGGATAATCCCGGTTAATGGCGTATTCTGTGGCTAAAACCCTTGGGCCATGTCCAGCTTGCCGTGCAAAACTAAGTCTGGGATCACTGTCATCGTCGGGGTAGTCTGGATCAATGGGTTTCGCAATTGGCGCAATATGTTGCTTTGCAATTGCAAGAGCAGCTTGTTGGTAGCGAGCAAATGTTAGCCGCCCTAGCCCAAATCCAGCCTTTCGTGTTTGGTTCTGAACTAGTTGTGAGAGGTCACTTGTAAAATACGGCTCGTAATCCGTAGCAAAGACGTAAGACCGTAAATCGGGAGCTAGAGGACAATTACTTAGAGTCTCTTTAAGCTGATAGGAAAGCGCATCCACAAATGGCCGAATATAGGCTAAATAGAGGAACATAATCTTGCTGACAAGCACAGGGAGGACTCGGATAACAAAGTGTGAGTTGTTCGTTATTGCCCGTGCCTTATGGTACTCGATAACAACAATTAGACGGCCGTGGTAAACAAAGATATTTCTCAAGACTTGGCGAGTATTGCACCACTTGATTGTTGCGATTTCTGTTCCCCGGCTAGGAAGGCCGCCTGTTAAATAAATACAGAGGAATAGCTTTTGCTTGAAAGTCTTAACGAGTTGCAAGTATCTAACGCAACGGCTCTGCGACCACTGGTTGTTGTGCATGAGACCCCTGCTCTTGCTACTCCATGCTCGCCGATGCAGATGCTTGAACAAGTAAGAGAGTCCGTTATCAGGCTCCTGTACAAATGACCAGCCAGGCCGGCGTTCGGCCATATTGTCCACAACCCGGCTGAGGCTGACTGCAGGCTCCTAGCCAAACATAAGCTCGGGGAGCCGGGCCCGGTATTCACGCACAGTTAATCAAACCATCTCACGAAATGCTGTTATCTTAAGCTGCTGATTATACAATTGTAATGTCTCCTTGTCTGGTGACCAGCTAATGTTGCCTCGGAAGCCCTCCTTCCGGGCAATTGCACGTCCGTACCGAAGCATCTCGATCAGACGCCCCATAGGATGAACCCCCCCTCGGCAGAGGTACTTGTCTCGGATCTGTCGAAACCGCTGGGTCTGGTCCTTGTACGATGCCTTTGCTAGCTACTTAAGGACTTCCTATCTCTCCCCTGGCAATGCATATTTCAAGGCCTCAGCTAAATCGACACACAGGAATAGCTAAATCGACATACACTAAGAATCTATTGACTTGGCGAGTGTCATCTATCAACCTTGCCGTGCCATACTAATTTGTACTGCGTAGCAGGGGCCCCTTATGTAAATCATAAAATTCATAATTATGTAATCATTTGAAATTGTAAATTGAAGCTATTTAGACTACTTAGGGGAACACTTCGACGTACCACTACCACAACTACCATAGCTTCTATTCCTTATCCTTGCGGCCCTGCACCTCCTGCAGCAACTTATAATAATATTACTATTGCTTTTACTGCATTCCAGGCGCATGCGAAAGCTAATGGCTATGCTCTTCGACGACGTGATTCCCGACCATTCCGTGTGCTATTTGTCTGCGATCGCGCAGGTAAATATGATGCTAGAGGAAAGCAAAACAATATACACTTTTTTAAGAGACGTCAGAATACTAGTTTAAAGAAGTGTGACTGTCTTATAAGAGTTACTCTCATACAAGACAAGGTTACAAAGTAATGGGAGGTCAAGGTTCTAGAGGCTTCACACAACCATACGGCTTTTGTAGACTTTACCGCCCATCCAGCATATAGAATTGCTTCTACCCCTACAGAGATTCGTGCTTCTATCGATACCTTAGCTAAGGCTAGCCTCCCAAATAATCAAATTCTATTAGCCCTACGAGAAGAGGACTCGAGTATCACACTTGTTTCTAAAGATATCTCTAACCTAGTCCAAAGGGAACGCAAGAAGGAACTAGGCGGGAAGATTCTAATTTAATAGCTTATAGAGGTATTGTATATGATAATATCTATTTGCTCTTATACTAATAAATCGCTAGGAGCTATAAGCAAACGATTTCCACCCTCAGTATTACCCTTAGTCCGGTCCCCTACAACGACTATTCTTCATTTATCCCACTTCCCTCGAGCTTTGGAAGCAGCACCCCGATGTTTTACTCCTTGATTGTATATACAAAACCAACCAATTTAACATGCCCTTACTAAATATATGTGGAATAACAGGGAATAATATAATCGTTTAAATTAGGTTGGCCTTTTTATTAGGGGAAACTCAAGGAGACTACACGTGGGCTATTACCCAACTACGGAATCTGATGCTTGAGAACACAATGGCAAAGCCACTTTTTATTATAACAGATAAGGAACTGGCTCTCATGAAATGTTTAGATACACAGTTCCCTTTATCTCGGCATCTCCTCTATCGATGGCATGTGAATATGAATGTACTAGCAAAGACCAAGAAGTACTTCCTAGGACCTATTAAAGGAGACGACGGGACCTAGACACGCTGCCCTACCTTTCAGGCATTTCTTAGCTATTAGAACACACTTCTAGCTAATACAACGGAGCAGGCTTTCAATGAATTGCTGGAAGAGATAAGGACCCGATTCCCTTTACAAGCTATGAGTTATTATAAAGGTACTTAGCTCCTCTAGAAGGAGAAGCTCGTTGCTTATTAGGTGGACTAATCAGAGCACTTCGGGGTTACTATTACGAGTCCTATTGAGGGTTGCCATGCTACCCTTAAGCTGTATTTACAGCGTGGGCATGCAGATCTTAAAGGGGTGTTCTTGAAATTACGGCTATTTTGGACCGCTCAGTATTCTAGTATCTCTATAACTATTGCTTAGTAGTAATTAAAGCCTAGACACAGTACAAATATCCCTCTTTTTGCTGCTACCCTCTAGTTTGTCTATGGCTACGCTCTCCAAAGGATTGCAAAGGAGAATAGTAAGCTCCCCTCTTAGGGACCCCCTCTAGACAGCTGTACATGTACTACTTAACAAGCCCTTAGTTTACCTTACCTTCACGTAATCTATAAGAGAAAGTAAGAGGGCGGCGTGATCCTTTTGACTAATATTTATTACTATTAGTACTACAACAGGCCTCAATTAGATACTCCCCCTAGGCCCTTATTTAGCCTTCCCCCTCTTCCTATCTTAAATCTAATGAGAGTAAAAAGTAAAGGAAGACTAAAGGGTGCTTTAGGTGGAGGGTCACGGGTTACATCTTCTAGTACTCGTCGAGATCCTTCATTCTTTGAGTTACCCTCTAGCTCTGCCCCTGCATTACTCGGTCAGTCGTCTACTACTCAAAATAGCCTGTCTACGACTGCCCTTGCGATGCAAAGGCTTGAGCTTGAGCACCGGGATCTATATGAGCCTAGTACTCGTCGCGAGAGAGGTTACATGCAAGGCATTTCATCAGTGTATTAGACAGATAGTACTGAGGATGCTACTACGATTGTTGCAGCTACGATGCAACGGGAGGTAATTAGGGGGGTAGAAGTATACACCCAGGACGCGGACTTTGAATTGGATGATTTAGATGCATTGGCATAAATACCAATTATGCACTGTACATAATTATTCATACAAATTTTGGTGGTGATAAGTGCACTCTTCATTTTCGGCTCGCTTGCTTAGTGTATGTCGATTTAGCTATTCCTGTGTGTCGATTTAGCTGAGGCCTATTTCAACATAAGCAAACGTCCTATCCAGATGAATCCGGCGAGCATTGGGGTAAAGAGATACGCGGTCCGGTACATGAGAGAATACTAATGGATACCAAAGACCCCTACAAAATACGCCAGGGGGGAGCTGGCGATATCGCCCGTAACAGAAGTGTCGGTCAGGAACGAGCAGCTCAACTAGAAAAGCTATTCAAAAAGCTGCTGCTAGACGTCTCCTGATGGCATATAAAGGGGGTCTGCTTGATCCAGATCCGCTGGCTACTAGCTAAGATCTGAGAGAGCACTCTAGACCAAGTCTACAATAAAGCTTTATAGCTCGTTATATTAAATCCCGTAGATCTCGTCGCGGAGAGTCGGTATTACTGCCCATGTTCGAAAGACAAAACTAAGAAAGCGCTTCCACTGCGACCGATACCGTTGCTTTGTTGCGAGTCTCTGTAACGGTTGGAAAGGCTTAGGGTAGAACCAGTGCTGGTGATACCCCTTAAGCCAGCATCTGAGCACATGTGGAGTACTTGCTAACGTGACCTCGCAGCGATTAAAGACTTGATCCAAGAGGCATAGAAGTTGTCGGATCTTGATCTCATCTGCGAGGGGGCTGGTTAGAGCCTCTCCTACCCAAAAGCCGAGGGGAAAATCTTTGATAGGACAGTCGTCCGGCTGACAAGAAGCCATGGCAATAATATCTAGTGGGCGTCCTCTGAATTGCTCGGGCCACTATGTATACCGGAGCTAGGGTGTAGTCTCGTCCTCCTTAATCTCTGCATCATGCGCAAGGCTGTCCTGCTCTAGTTGCTTAAGCCGATGCCGCTCTTGTTCCTCAAGACTCTCGAGCAGGGCTGCGCTCTCTGCATCTGCTGGCGTGTGTTCTGGCAGTAAGTCAAACTCGCCCAAATCCTGGTCCACTATCGGGGACACAATCTAGTAGCGGGCCCTGGCGCTTGGCTTGTACCAGCTCTGGAGACGGACCCGCCGCATTTTCGTTCGAGTAGCTGGGTGCACGAGGCCATGGATGGCGTTTAGGTGTACACTTACTACCTTTCGCGAGACTAACAGAAAACGACAGCAGCAACACGAGTAGCCATCGTACACTGGCGCGAAGTGGAGTGCAGCTGACTTATCCGGTGGTAACTCAAGGTCCCGAGCCGTCTCAACAAGATCTAAGGTCTAACAGAATTTCACAATCGGTCGGCGAATAGCTGCCTTCACCTTGTGAATCTCAAAGAGGTGCGTATAGAGGCTACTCGGGAAGCAGACCTGTTTGCATAGGTGATAGTAGAGCACGCGGAACTCGGGCATGTGCTCAATCACGCGTGGGAAGATAGCAAGGTCGAGGTCTCGCGGCACAATTGTAGGAAGGTTAAGAGTGCCTAGAGGCAATGAATCTCCAAGGCACTGATGTGTGTCCATTTTGTCTAATCAACTCTATCCTTCACTTCACAAACGCTAGGGAGAAAAGATGCTTCTTCAATTAGATTGAGAAACAGTAAAGGGGAATCCCTATAGACGCGTAAGACGTGACCTCCGTAGCAATAGGTAAGGAGCTTCTAAGTTAGACCCCAGCCGATAAGCCTTCTCCCTCCCTTTAAACTTAAAAAGGAGTATAATAGGAGGTCGAGAGCGTAAACGAGATTTTAGGGGGCATAAGCGAGATACGTGTCAAGGAGCCTATCGCAGAGCAAAACTCGAATTGGACTAGCTTATAGGGGATCAGGGGTTTGGGGGGGGGGGGGGGGGGGCAACTCTCCATTTCCACCGTTAGTTTCTACGTCTAATTCGGGGTCAGATTCCGGGGTAGTTACCAGTTAAGATACCAAGGGGTAGGATACCAATATCTGCGTGCGGGGGGTTGGCGGCGACCGGAACACACCAGACGGTGGTAAATTGGGTCAGATACCGGATCATACCGGGTCTGAGGGGCATGCTCGAGTTCAGGGTGTAATTAATATAACTCGGCTTTTATTAAAGCCTAAAGGTTTTTAATTAAGTTTAAATCAGGAGAAAATAAAAACTAATCTATTACTCGAATTCTTATTTTGTGACGCTTGCTCTAGAAAGACGGCAATCACGTGTGAGTGCGGCCTCACATACTAACAGCGAGTATATGAAGATAACAAGAGTTCCTTAGAATTTACAACTAGCTAGGAAAGAAGGTAAGGAGCGTAGAGCCCTATATACAAAGGGGGAGCTCTACTAGCTCTTCTAATCTCGGTAATGCTCACTAAGTGGGCATACCGGAAATGAGGCTCTGGGCACGCCCAGTCGTCACATATTTCTTCGAGTATTTCTTTAATAATTCGCCCTTAATACGGCTCTGCGCTATTATATATAAACTCCTTTCTTTCGATTATAATATCCGTAAGAAACGCTCAATATAACTATCGAATAACTTATAAAGTAATCCTTTTTCGAGGCGCAAGAGGATTTTTATTAAGAGGTACAAGCCTTGTTCTTTGATTATATCTAAACGTTAGTTTGATTCTTATTTTTCTTTCGATTATACACTCGTCTGATTACGAAACTTTTATTTAATCGTTAAGTATATATGCTTAATAACGGATTACTTATTCGAGTCGCGCTTTTGCGTGTGCTAACGTAATAAAAAGTCTTTTTTTTTTTTGAATTCATTTCTTTTTATTTATTACTCGAACAAGACTTTGTATATACTGCTTTTTATAATCGTTGATGACTTCTCGAAGTAAGTCGCGTATCTTAATATAAGGATTCGTATAATATATTATATCGTATATATGATCGCGTTATTCTTCAGTGAGAGCTCGAGGCCTGCCGGAGCGTGGTTTTGATAAAAAATTGGTTATGCTAGGAAAGTAATTCTTAATTATAAGACGGATCGTAGAAAAAGGTATTTCGGGATATTTTCGATGAATTCGAGGGGCCGACTAACGCTCAGAGCTAAGCTTGACGATTTGTGCACGCATTTGAGGACTTAATTCACGTCGAGCCATCTTAAATAGCTTCAAATGTGTGAGGTTTTCGTAAGAAACGCGTATTGAAAGCGGCGATATAAATTAAGCAAGTGCCTCTTGGCAACTAGGGGGGGGGGGGGGCAAAATGTGTCTGCCCCCTTGAAGGTCTAACTATAGGAGGTCAAGCGGTTACTAAAGGAAGTTAGAAGTGGCTGGCAGCTAACCTTAAGAAGTCAAGCGGCTACTCGGCTCGGTTAGGGGGGGGGGGGGGTGCAGACACTTTTTGCACCCTACTGTAAGCGGAAGGCGCATAGCTCTACGGACTGCCGTAACTGTAAAGTCCAAGTCCCATCCCACAGCGTTGAGTATCCTGAGGATGTGAATGGGGACAGACAGGTCAAGCTTGAGGAGTACTGCAATTGGGGCTTGGCACAAGTCGAGAGCGATAAATGGAGAAGAGCACTTCAAACTGCAAATCAGGTTGCAACAGATCAGTTCCTTGAACTGAACGCTATTCTACAGCACCCAAAGGTCGTCGCTGATTTGATAGTAAAGAAGGGGGTCAGCCCAGGCATTGCACTGCAATTTGTAAGCAACATTAAAAGATTCCAGCGACAGGCAAAGGAGACATAAACTATTTGTAGGTCCTATAGCACATGTACGGTAAATTATTTCATTATCTCATAACTGACATCTATTTGGGAAGCTGTATGATAGATATGCCTGCGTAACGGAAGTGATTCTCTGTAATATATGCATCGTTACCGACCACATCGACGCACTACTCCAGGAATATTTTAAGCTCCCTTGCAATGATATCCTCGTTTTCGTGCCATTTCTTCTTAATAAACCTTTTAAGCACCCCAAAGTATTCCTTAATCGGATTGAAATCTGGCGAGTAAGGCGATAGGAACAATAAAACTACTCTTGCATCTCGGCACATTTGCTGGATCTTTTCTGAACGGTGCCAGGAAGCGTTATCAATAGCATTCACTGATTTGGGCTCTGGATATCTGCCACAGTAAGGTAGTAACTAGGCAATAAAGTTCTTAAACAAATCACTGCCTGTTAATCCTTGATATTCTCGCCTTAGCATAATGCCATCTTGCGCGTATGCTAGAAGAATATGCCATCTTTTTCCACGACCGAACTTTGTAACCTGTACTAGGGAAGATCCCTTAAGAGACTACCCCCAGCGTCTATATCCAGCCCTTTCATCGCAGCCAGACTTATTAACGATAATAAATTGGTAAGACTTGTACTGTGATATCTTATATAGATAGTGGTCTCGAAGGTCGGCATTCCGTTATTGTGCGATGTGATGAATCGTTGTTCTTGTCTAACCTATTGATCGCAGCGTCCGACCGATCGTTCTTTCCGATATCCTTTTGCCAAATTTACGGTTGAGAAAGTCTGCCATTTCGCATCGATAAAGATAGGGCTGTTCGATTAGTTATCCTTGCACATTCCACGTTTTGCTTATGTTGTATGCGAATACAAAACTGCCGACACCAGTGAGTCCTGCAAGGATAGTATCTTCCTTTCATACCGCGGGACCTGTCAAATGAGATGTAAGTTGCAAAAAGCAGGCATACCTTCCGTGGAATAGCTAATTTGATCATTGTAGACTTCGAACACTTACAAAACGGCAAGAAGATGCCATCGTAACGTATATAAACCATACCCACCCAGGTTTGAAGTCTAACATTCAACATCTGACGACATGTTTGTTGCACATTGTTGACGAACAGTGCCCGCCAAACATGAGATTAAAGCTTGAGCTGTTATCTGAGAACGATTTGATGTCTTATAAGTACGTATCGCAGGCGATGCAAGACTTGTTTGACTATTCGAATGAGGTAGACTACACCTCATTCTGAACGGATGAAGTGCTCTCTTCGAGCGCTACCGAACTAATACACTTATTTGCAAGTTGAGAACCAGCAAGCGAAGACAGTACCAGATACCTGACGTTCACGACCATACGGAGCACAGGATCGCATACAGAACCCGAGACACAAAGGGTTAGGCGATTTGTGGAAAGCATTAACTCCAAAACAAACAAATTGAAAATTATATTACCTCTTCGGAAGGGTTATCATGTATCGCTTCTCGTGATTTGTGTTTTCGCAGTTCGGACATTGTGAATGAGGAATTCCGCCACTGCGCAAGAAAGACAACTGGAAGTTTGAGCCTCTTGACAAAGAAGCATATAAGGACTCCATTTATGGTTTGTCTTTTATATCCCTTCCACACTCAAATGGCACCTTTTTTAGCTGCACTCGAAGGTGGAGTCGAATTGAGTGGTAGTGGAGAGTAATATCGCTGGCGAGCCTTGGCTAATATATAATATGGAGCCTCCTAACCTCACGCTTTGTGTGGCGGAAACGCGTCGACGCGGTTTGATGATTCGGAACTGTGATCTAGAGGAAGAATTAGTATAAAAAGACTTGATTTTCCCATATCCTGCATTGTGAATTGTTACCTTTATTCCTCTCTTCAAAATATATCTTCTAGAGCCTCTACGCCGCTCTCTAGCCCCCCTGCGACCTCTATT